>JAACNH010004944.1:0-22157 GCA_019447015.1 Hymenochirus boettgeri | reverse complement strand
CCGGGAGACCCGTGATCACACGTGTGTACAAACCATTTAGTGTTTAATGCAACTAGGAAATATTGAAAGAATGGAAACTGGTAGACTTGAATGATCACTAAATTATTTTATGAGCTCATCATTAATCTTTTTATGGTCTTTCTGTTGCTATTACCAAAAAACCTCCCATTCCTTGGAACGCTCTTTATTTAACTCACTGACAGTCGTTATACAATAAAAGATAAACAGGAGCTAAACATTTGGTATTCAGGTCAAAGCAGGAACTAGATTGAAAAATGCCAGCATCCTAAAATGGAATTTTCAATCTTGTCTGTAGGTAAAACTATAGAATGGCTATTTAAAATGTTTACATGTACACAGCAGCTAGAGATCATCTTTACATGTACACAGTGGGTTATAGACCATATTTTTATTACACAGACAGCTAGAGATCATTCTTAACATGTACACAGAGGGTTATAGACCATATTTATTATATACACAGACAGCTAGAGATCATCTTTAACATGTACACAGAGGGTTATAGACCATAATTTATTATATAAACGAAAGCTAGAGATCATCTTTAACATGTACACAGGGGTTATGGACCATAGTTATTATATACACAGAAAGCTAGAGTCATCTTTAACATGTACACAGTGGGTTATAGACCATATTTATTATATACACAGACAGCTAGAGATCACCTTTAACATGTACACAGTGGGCTATAGACCATATTTATTATAACATGTACACAGTGGGCTATAGACCATATTTATTATATACACAGAAAGCTAGAGATCATCTTTAACATGTACACAGTGGGCTATAGACCTATTATTATATACAAGACAGCTAGAGATCATCTTTAACATGTACACAGTGGGTTTAGACCATATTTATTATATCACAGAAAGCTAGAGATCATCTTTAACATGTACACAGTTGGTTATAGACCATATTATATATACACAGAAAGCTAGAGATCATCTTTAACATGTACACAGTGGGTTATAGACCATATTTATTATATACACAGACAGCTAGAGATCATCTTTAACATGTACACAGTGGGTTATAGACCATATTTATATTACACAGAGCAGAGAGGATCATCTTTAACATGTACACAGTTGGTTAAGACCATATTTTTACATACACAGACAGCTAGAGATCATCTTTAACATGTACACAGGGGCTATAGACCCATATTTATATATACACAAGACAGCTAGAGATCACCTTTCAATGTACACAGTGGGTATAGACCATATTTATTTATACACAGACAGCTAGAGATCTTACGTTTAACATGTTAACACAGTGGGTTATGGACCAATTTATTATATACACAGAAAGCTAGAGATCACCTTTAACATGTACACAGTGGGTTATAGACCATATTTTTATATACACAGACAGCTAAGATCATCTTTAACATGTACACAGAGGGCTATAGACAAATTTATTATATACAGACAGAGCAGAGATCATTTAACATGTACACAGTGGGCTATAGACCATATTTATTATATACACAGACAGCTAGAGATCTCTTTAACATGTACACAGAGGGCTATAGACAATATTATTATATACACAGGACAGCTAGAGATCATCTTTAAATGTACACTGTGGGTTATAGACCATATTTATTATATACCAGAAAAGCTACAACCTTTAAATGTAACAGTGGTTATAGACCATATTTATTATATACACGACAGCTAGAGATCATCTTTAAAATGTACACAGTGGGTTATAGACCATATTATTATATACCACAGGCAGTAGGATCATCTTTAACATGTACACAGAGGGCTATAGACAATATTTATTATATACACAGACCGCTAGAGATCATCTTTAACATGGAACAGTGGGCTATAGACCATATTTATTATATACACAGACAGCTAGAGATCATCTTTAAACTGTACACAGTGGGCTATAGACCATATTTATTATATACACAGAAAGCTAGAGATCATCCTTTAACATGTACACAGAGGGTTATAGACCATATTTATATATACACAGAAAGCTAGAGTCATCTTTAACATGTACAACAGTGGGCTATAGACCATATTTATTAATACACAGCAAGCAGAGATCATCTTTAACATGTACACAGTGGGTTATAGACATATTTATTATATACCACAGCAAGCTAGAGATCATCTTAACATGTACACAGTGGCTATAGACCATATGTTATTATATCACAGAAAGCTAGAGATATCTTTAACATGTAACAGGGGTTATAGACCCATATTTATTAATACACAGAAAGCTAGAGATCACGTTAACATGTACACAGCGGGTTATAGACCATATTTATTATATACACAGAAAGCTAGAGATCATCTTTAAACAGGTACACAGTGGATATAGACCATATTTATTAATAATCAGCAAGCTAGAGATCATCTTTAACATGTACACAGTGGGCTATAGACCATATTATTATATACACAGAAAGCTAGAGATATCTTTAACATGTAAACAGTGGGGTTATGACCATATTTTATATCACAGACAGCTAGAGATCATCTTAACATGTACACAGAGGGTATAGACCAGTATTATATACACAGAAGACTAGAGATCATCTTTAACATGTACACAGTGGGCTATAGACCATATTTTTATATACACAGAAGCTAGAGATCACCTTTAACATGTACACAGAGGCTATAGACCATATTGTTATATACACAGCAAGCTAGAGATCATCTTTAACATGTACACAGAGGGTTATAGACCATATTTATTATATACACAGACAGCTAGGATCATCTTTAACATGTACACAGTGGGCTATAGACCATATTTATTATATACACAGCAAGCTAGAGATCATCTTTAACATGTACACAGTGGGCTATAGACCATATTTATTATATACACAGAAAGCTAGAGATCATCTTTAACATGTACACAGTGGGTTATAGACCATATTTATTATATACACAGACAAGCTAGAGATCATCTTTAACAGGTACACAGAGGGTTATAGACCATATTTATTATATACACAGAAGCTAGAGATCATCTTAACATGTACACAGAGGGTTATAGACCATATTTATTATATACACAGAAAGCTAGAGATCATCTTTAACATGTACACAGTGGGATAGACCATATTTATTATAACACAACAAAGTAGAGATCATCTTTAAACATTACACAGTGGGTTATAGACCATATTTATTATATACACAGAAAGCTAGAGATCATCTTTAACATGTACACAGAGGGTTATAGACCATATTTATTATATACACAGAAAGCTAAGGATCATCTTTAACATGTACACAGTGGGTTATAGACCATATTTATTATATACACAGAAAGCTAGAGATCATCTTTAACATGTACACAGTGGGCTATAGACCATATTTATTATATACACAGAAAGCTAGAGATCATCTTTAACATGTACACAGTGGGCTATAGGAAAATTATTATATACACAGGAAGCTAGAGATCATCTTTAACATGACACAGTGGGATAGACCATATTTATTATATACACAGCAAGCTAGAGTCATCTTTAACTGTACACAGTGGGCTATAAGACCATATTTATTATATCACAGAAAGCTAGAGATCATCTTAACATGTACACAGAGGGTTATAGACCATAGTTTATTATATACACAGACAGCTAGAGATCATCTTTAACATGTACACAGTGGGCTATAGACCATATTTATTATATACACAGAAAGCTAGAGATCATCTTTAACATGTACACAGAGGGTTATAGACCATATTTATTATATACACAGCAAGCTAGAGATCATCTTTAACATGTACACAGAGGGTTATAGACCATATTGTATTATATACACAGAAAGCTAGAGATCATCTTTAACATGTACACAGAGGGTTATAGACCATATTTATTATATACACAGAAAGCTAGAGATCATCTTTAACATGTACACAGAGGGCTATAGACCATATTTATTATATACACAGAAAGCTAGAGATCATCTTTAACATGTACACAGAGGGTTATAGACCAATTATTATATACCAGAAAGCTAGAGAGATCATCTTTATAACATGTACACAGAGGGTTATAGACCATATTTATTATTACACAGACAGCTAGAGATCATCTTTAACATGTACACAGTGGGCTATAGACCATATTTATTATATACCACAGCAGACTAGAGATCATCTTTAACATGTACACAGTGGGTTATAGACCATATTATATATAACACAGAAAGTAGAGTCATTCTTTAACATGTACACAGTGGGCTATAGACCATATTTATTATATACCACAGAAAGCTAGAGATCATCTTAACATGTGACACAGTGGGCTATAGGACATAATTATTATATACACAGACACTAGAGATCATCTTAAACATGTACACAGTGGGCTATAGACCATATTTTTATATACACAGCAAGCTAGAGATCATCTTTAACATGGACACAGTGGGCTATAGACCATATTTATTATATAACAGAAAGAATTAGGACATCTTTAACATGTACACAGTGGGCTATAGGACCATATTTATTATATACACAGAAAAGCTAGAGATTCATCTTTAACATGTACACAGTGGGCTATAGACCATATTTATTATATACAACCAGACAGACCTAGAGATCATCTTTAACATGTACACAGTGGGCTATAGACCATAATTTATTATATACAACAGAAAGTAGAGATCACCTTAACTGTACACAGTGGGGCTAAGACCATATTTATTATACACAGCAAGCTAGAGATCACCTTTAACATGTACACAGGGGCTATAGACCATATTTATTATATACACAGCAAGCTAAAGATCATCTTTAACATGTACACAGAGGGTTATAGACCATGTTTATTATATACACAGGAAAGTAGAGATCATCTTTAACATGTACACAGTTGGGCTATAGACCATATTATTATATACACAGCAAGTAGAGATCACCTTTAACAGTACACAGGGGGCTATAGACCATATTTATATATACACAGCAAGCTAAAGATCATCTTAACATGTACACAGAGGGTTGTAAGAATATATATCCTACACTGATCCAACTCGGAAACTGATGCCTAGTCTAGAACATGTGAAAAAGCCCTCACAGCTGCGGGAGACAGAATTGAGACACACACATGGCATGTACTGAAAACTATCTCAGTTTATTTAGGTTCATACATGGGCATATGAAACAAGGAAAAAACTGATGACGAAAAAGGGGGCTTTACCAGACGTTATGTCTGTAAATAATATAATAAAACATGTCTTGGAATGGAGAATAGAGACAAGTTGACATAGGAGGCAGAAGACCTTGAGATAACGTATTATCTTGGCCATGAGAAACAGCTTGGGCTAGGTACAGCTTGGTACATTTTGAGAAAAACAGACTAAGTAATATGTGCCAAAAGGAGTCGAAAACAAAATGGCTGCTATTAGGATAAGTGATTATACAGATATATGAAAAAACCTAAAGTCCACCCTTTTATCCACGAAGGGATAACTAAACGGAAATTATATGTAATTATAGCAACATTATCAGTGGAAATACATTCATAGCGATTACATCATTATACATTGCAGCGTGAGCACTAGTTTACGATAGTAGGAAAATACAAACAGATGCGAATATAGAAATACATCCTGGGGCACATTGAATAAGCAGCAACAGAGAATCAGAACACATATGATTATATATTGTACCAAAAATATGCGGAGCTGACCCCAGGAGGGAAGCCACCAAAAAAGCATGTTCCATAAAGAAAATTACCATCATCTACTTGATGTGATTTAAGTATGTTGCAAAGTATGATCTGATATTTAATAGTGAGGGTATGATCAGAAAGGTTCAGCAGCACATACCTTCAACACTTTCACATCCTTGACTATTGCAAACAAAAGTAGATAATCGATAGCAGCACGATTCTGGAGAACAGCATGTTCTAGAGTATTATAGTCAGTTAGCATATGGTAAGGATAGAGCTAGTTATATTTATTTCTTTAGCTACTACACATGCAAGATAAAGCAATTGTCTACCAGTATATATGCTAGACCTGGAACGCCTACGATACTAGCACCTAAAGCAAAAACTTCAGTTTCAGATAGGGATGTACATTAGACTACATCCTCTGCATAGTTATAAGATCCCTGCGATTACGTTTACCTGCAGAGAGGAAAGAAGAAGATTGCAAATGTGTGCTTGGACCATCACCTACTTAACTACTGATAGCACAAGGACCATCCAGAAATGTTAGCAGGTAAATAAGTGTAGCTAACATTCCCACAGGCCATAAACCATCCCTCTGAAAAAAACAATGTGTACATAATTGATGTCGTTTGATAGGTGAGATTACACTCATATTATATTCACAGGAAACACATGTGTAGCAGCAGGACAAGTAAAAAATAAAACAAACTTCAGCATCAGTAACCATTTTGAGTCCGAATATACACATATCTACAGTTCGTTCACGGGAAGTTTGTTGAGTGTTCTGGAAAATTTAAGCGGGGTTTACATCATTCTTCTGGATATTGGGATCCAATCTTATAGTGCTGATCAGTCAGATAGTATTGGAGACATATTGGAACTGAAAACTGGAATAGCCGACTAAACAAGTACTTATAATGTCCTGAAAACACTTTACATTTCCTAAACAAAAGTCAATTATATTTATGAGCTTCTTTGAATTATACTCTCAAATGTTACCTGGGGGCAATGGAACACGGGGAGCATAGAGCGGGAAGCTTATTCATTATAATAGCTTCAAAGTGGGGAAAACCACAGAATAAGATGAAAAATGAACAGTAGGAAAATATATTCATCTGGATTTCACAATTCACACTGGTTTGGAATCCGGGCTCATCTTATCCTCTCCTTGAGGGTGGGTGTGTTGTCATCTCTGAAGTCATCTGGGTGGATCCTGAAGTCTCTGGGAGTGTCTGAAGTCATCTGGGCGGTCTCTGAAGCCATCTGGGCGGTCTCTGAAGCCATCTTGTTCTCAATCAACAGATTCGGTGTGCGCTTATCTGGAAGCATGTATCCACGATGGGATGCCTTTCAACCAAGATAGCTGTGCGAGTCATAACGCCTTCATCAAAGACCACATCACCTGATTTAAACAGGGTGCGTCAGAGAGCACTAGAAGTAAAGAAAAAAAACAAAGAAACATCACCATAGATGCTATTCAGTTTTTCAATCAGTTTTACCAATAAGCTTCCTGGATAAATTCCAGGTCACTTGGTAATTAATGTCCCTGTCTTAACTGCCCAAAGCGTAGGAAATGAGTTACCCATTAAAATTCGGAAAGAAGACAACTTGGATGTAGAATTGGGCCATAAGAATCTCTGCTAATACAATGGTAAATATAATATCCCATTTACTGAAAGAACCTGCAGTAGCCTTCCTAAACTTCTTCTTTATTGTGCGGTTCATTCGCTCAACAACATCTGAACTCTGGGGATATGAAGACTTCTATTCAATGACATCAATTACACAATGTCTTGTATTAGTTAGAAGTAAAGGCTGGCCCTTTATCTGAATCTATCCTAACAGGACAACCCTCATTTAGGAATAATTTCCTACACAAAATTTAGCAACAGTTTTCACATCTTGTTTACTAAGTATATACATTTGGGCAATAAACCTAGTGTGGCTAAGATTTCATGAGCATAACATTACTATAACTATCCCTCTTAATAAAGACCCAAAAGGTCTAAAAACAATGCTGAAAAAAAAAAAAAAATCTTTTAAAAAAAGTGAAGCGGGAGAAAACAAAAAATTAAAACCGAAACAATAACATTTTCGGGGAAAAGTATGACCGCAGGAAAGAAAACAAAAGAAACGGAGAAAAGAATAGCAACTATACAACATATATGAGATCCTTAAACAACATGATAAGAACTCACAATTCATTCCATTTCAAACACCCAAAAACATAAGGAAGATAATAATCCACAAATTACATAATGTAAAGTCAGCTCACATTCCCTTTATAAACTATCTACTGCCAAAATTCTACCAAAAACCAACTACATTAAAATCATACCTGGAAACAATGTACTAACAAGCTTAACCCTTTCACTGCCAGGAGATTTTCATTTTTTTTTGCGTAACTGCCAGAAGATTTTCAGGATTTGCCCTCAATCGCTTTAGACTAATTTTACAGTAGGAAACCTTGCAGTAAATCAGGAATATATACATTGTTTTTTTCAGCCACAAGTCTACTTAATATGGTAACAAAATTTGTAACTTTCTGGAAATTTACTGGAATTATGGGTAAAATATGTAAAAAAAATAAAAATTGCAAATTTTCATGGATTTTTCCCATTTTTACTTATAGTTATCTTAAGGTTACACACAAAATTTACTGTTTCTAAAAGCTCAGATATCCCGAGTTACAACGATACAGATATATGTAGGTACCCAACGTTTCCTGTACAGGAGACCCCCCCAAACTAAAACTGCACCTCCTAGATATACACCAAATTAAAATGTGTAACCCACATACTGACAGTTAACATAGAATATTACCAAATTATCAAAATATCCCCCAAGTGAGATATTTTTAGAAAACTACACACTCGCAGGATTTATGAGTGAGGTTAGTTTCGATCAAAATGCAGATACCCGGACGCAGCTCTTCGTCAAATGTAAGTTACTTTCTCACATTTTCCTTTTTTCCTCAACTGTAAAATCAGAGACAAAAATCAAATGCGAATTTCAGCTAAAAAATGTGGAGGAAAGTTCAAACGCATCTCAAATATGAAAGCCTAACCCCTCCCGAATAAAAACGTAGCCACATCAGGTGTACCCAGAGACATGGCTGCCAACTAACCCAGAGCGTGACCAGTGCCAAATGTCAGTAGCAGCAAAAAAAAAATAGCCAGTTTGGTATTTGAACAGTCTGCGTTTTTCACAAAACCCCCCCCAACTCAGAAATACCCCCCACACAAACTATACACTTCCGGAATCTACACACCTTCAGCTATGTAACGCTGTAGTTCGTTCATCATACCATCAATGGGTGGGCGCAGGTTCTGCGTAGAAGTTGCCACTTTTACCAGATTTTAAAAAAAAATGAACATCAAACACGTTCAAAAAGGTCGAAATCATGCCAAAACCCTATGGAATGTAAAAAAAAGTACCAAATATCAATCTCCCAAATGTCCTGAATCAAACGGTTATGCCATATGTGTGTACACACGCGGACGTGGAAGCGAAAAGCCACAAAGTGAGACAAATGCACGATGGCTCAGAAAACAGCGAAAAATATTTAGCCAACTCCGAATTTGGACAGTCTGCAGGTTTTTCCACAAAACACCCCGTAACTAGAAATAACCCCCACAAACTATATATCCTGAATCTACACACCTTCAGCTATGTAACCGCTGTAGTTTTTTCATTCATACCATCAATGGTGTGGGCGCAGTTCTTCGTAGAAGTTCGGCACTTTTCTGAAAAAAATGAACAAAAAACAATTCAAAAGGTAGAAAATCATGCCAAAACCTGATGGAATCTAAAAAAAAGTTACTAAATACAATCTCCCAAATGTCCTGAATCAAACGGTATGCCTTATGTGTGGTACACACGCGGACGTGGAAGAGAAAAGCCAACAAAGTGAGACAAATGCACGATGGCTCAGAAACAGCGAAAAATTTAGCCAACTCCGATTTGGACAGTCTGCAGTTTTTCCACAATAAACACCCTGATAACTAGAAATACCCCCCACAAACTATATATTCCTGAAATCTAAACACCTTCAGCTATGTAGCACTGTAGTTCGTTCATCATACCATCAATGGTGTGGGCGAGTTCTTCGTAGAATTCGACATTTCTACACAATTTTCTGGAAAATAGAGAAAAATACATTTCAAAGTTACAAAATCACACCAAAAACCCCATGTAATGTAAAAAAAACTTACCAAAATATCAATCGCCTAATGTCCTGAATCAAACAGTGTGCCATATGTGTGGTTTACACACACTGACAGTGGAAGCGACTAGTCAAAATGTAAAAACAATGCGCAGTGAGCCAATAACAGCATTTTCCCAGATTTTCCAAACTGAACACCCCATAACTTGGAAATACCCCCACAAAAATATATATTCTCAGAATCTAATACCTTCAGCTACGTAACGCTGTAGTTGTTCATTCATACAATCAATGGTGTGGGCGCAGTTCTTCGTAGAAATTCGCATTGTCTGAAAAAATGAAACAAAAACAAACTTCAAAAGGTAGAAATCATGCCAAAACCCCAAGGAATGTAAAAAAAAGTTAAAATATCAACTCCAAATGTTCTGAATCAAAACGGTATGCCCTATGTATGGTTACACACGCAGACGTGGAATCAACTAGCCAAAGTGAGCCAATGAACAGTGGCCCCAATTACAGCAACTTTTCAGATTTGTCAGACTAAACACCCCTCTATATTAGAAATACCCCCCAAAACTATATATTCTTGGACTCTACACACCTTCAGCTACACATGGTGTGATTCTTTGTATGCATACCACCAATGGTGGGTGCAGTTTGTGTACAATTCGCTTTTTACCAGAGTTTCAGGAAAAAAACCCATTATTATTTTAACACTTCACAGAGAGCCATAGAGTCTGTCACTGGCAAGTCCACCAAGTCTCTATGTCAAACAGTGACACATAAATTGGGACTTTTCAAAAAAAAAAATACAAAAGACTGAGCCGTAGGCACCAGCCGACATGCAGAAAAAAGGCATATCTTCAAAATCAACAACGTATTACATTGGGTATTGGCAGAAAAATGCTAATAAGGGCTTTCTATCCAAAACTATAGGAATTATCTGTATATGAGCTATAATAGGGGTATAAAATAGGAAGATAGTCTTTATAATTACTCATTGCTTTACAAAGGAACAACCATGGCAGAATACGATTAATTATATCTTGTAAAAAGGGGGTTAGGGGCATTAAAAAAAATCTTTACTTCCAACAAGTTATGCCACTAAAGAAAATTAAGATACACAATTTACTAAATCCGGTATTATCAAAATTATGGGGTAATCTGGTAATAATTCAAAGGAAAATAAGACATAAACAATGGCCATTGTCCCTATAGTGACAAAAATTTTATATTCTTAGTCTCTGCAAGTACCCCAATAAATCTCTACAAAAGACTTGCAATCAGTGAGGGACCATTACTATAAGGAAGCTTGATAGAGAAGCACATGTCCCTGTATCACCCAAAAAAAAATTAAACAGCTTACCTCGTATATGAAGAACACAAATGGATTACACATTCTGTCCATGAGCTGACCACAGCGAAGGGAATCACTTGTGGGAAAATCCCTCACAACTGCCATCATGGGGATATCTATCTGTGACTGTATTTCACATCCTACTTAGCTATATGGATATAACGGGTCTCCCTAATGATTAATTTATTACAAATAAACATTTGCATTTGAAGTGATCATCTTTAAAATCACCAGAAATCTACCAGATCCTTGCTCACTTCTAAATCTTCACTCTCACAAAAAAAACCTATATAATATATAAAAACTTCCGTAGACATTCCTACACCATTCGCAATTATATACTTCCCATTAACTAGTTAATAACATGCGAGCGAAGAAGAGAAGGGAGGCGGGGAAGAGGGGGGTTAGGAAGTAGGCGAGAAACGGTTCAACAGAATTTTACGAAACTTGAAAAAAAAAAAATCCGGATGGAAAATACATTTATAATAGAAAACATAGAGTCCAAACATTCTAAGTGAACCAGCATATCAAATTTAAACTCTACTTATTTATATAACCAGATGTATAATAAAATTCACTAAGAGAGCTCGCAATAAAATATACATCTTTTACCAACCCAATATATTATCAAACCATGGATTGCCATAATCTGTACACCAATGCGGATCACCTAATCCTCTTGAGTTTCCAGGAAAAATCTTCGGAATATCAGTATTTTCCCACACATTGGAAACCTGTAAACCTAAAATTAAAACACTTTAATACTTTAAATGACTTATCATGTTTGGGTCGACACCTTTACTGTGAAACTCTCATCCTGTAAGCAAGAAGGTTAACCATAAGCGCAGTGAATACAATTAGGGAAACAAATCCACATGAAGCAAAGAGAGGAGAGAGAAAAAAACTATACATGTAATAAATCAGACAATTACATATAAGCATGCAAGACAGACAAGACAAATAGTAGGGTTCTCAAGTTCCGTAATGCTAGCTAGCAAAGAAACACAACTCAGAAGTTCGAACTTCAAATGAACGGACCACACTGTCCGTTCTATAATGGTTAAGCTTAACTCTTAAGTCCCCGTCCCTATCTCCCGTGTTTTACACTTCACTTCACGCTGAAGAAACTCTTAGTTAAAGAGAAAACATTAACTCTCTATGTGCAGGTCGTCGCCTGCGGGAGTATTATCTCGTAGTCAACTCGAGTTGCGAGTCCAACCCGCAAATAGGGCTCTATCAATCAAGGGAAAATATATCTCTGTACGGCTCCCAGTTACCTCTTCCAAGAGAAAATAAAAAATGCAGATCGCCACCTGGGGAGTTACCTTAACTTCTAGAACACCCAGCACCAAGTTTTTACATTCCACTCAGGGAATAAAACTCTTTCAGAATTTAACACTCCACCCACGAAGCAACTTCCTTAAGAGAACTCGATCACAGGTCCCAGCCTGCGGGCATCTACTTACAGACACTCTACTTACAGACCTACAACCATATCTGTAAGACGGGGGCATGCGTCCGCCTTCCAGACCACGTTTTAAAATTCTATCAATGTGCTGATACAAGTTACCGAAAAAGCAAGACAGAACTTAAAATTAATAAGTTCAAATACTTACGGTCCTGTAGGTTGTATCCCACTTCTGACACCAAATTGTAAGAATAATATATCCTACACTGATCAACCTGGAAACTTGATGCCTAGTCTAGAACATTGAAAAAGCCTCACAGCTGCGGGAGACAGAATTGAGACACACACATGGCATGTACTGAAAACTATCTCAGTTTATTTAGGTCATACATTGGCATTATGAAACAAAGGAAAAACTGCATGACGAAAAGGGGCTTTACCAGACTTATGTCTGTAAATAATATATAAAAACATGTCTGGAATGCGAGATAGAGACAAGTTGACATAGGAGGCAGAAGACCTGAGATAACGTATTATCTATGGCCATGAGAAACAGCTTGGGCTAGGTACAGCTTGGTACATTTTGAGAAACAGACTAAGTAATATGTGCACAAAATGGAGTCGAAAACAAAATGGCTGCTATTAGGCTAAGTGATTATACAGAATATATAAAAACCTAACAAGGGTTATAGACCATATTTATTATATACACAGAAAGCTAGAGATCATCTTTAACATGACACAGTGGGCTATAGACCATATTTATTATATACACAGACAGCTAGAGATCACCTTTAACATGTACACAGTGGGTTATAGACCATATTTATTATATACACAGAAAGCTAGAGATCATCTTTAACATGTACACAGAGGTTATAGACATTTATTATATACACAGAAAGCTAGAGATCATCTTTAACATGTACAAGTGGGCTATAGACCATATTTATTATATACACAGCAGCTAGAGATCATCTTTAACATGTACACAGTGGGCTAAGACCATATTTTAATACACAGAAAGTAAGGATCATCTTTTAACATGTACACAGTGGGCTATAGACCATATTTATTATATACACAGAAAGCTAGAGATCATCTTTAACATGTACACAGTGGGCTATAGACCATATTTATTATATACACAGAAAGCTAGAGATCATCTTTAACATGTACACAGTGGGTTATAGACCATATTTATTATATACAACAGAAAGCTAAGGATCATCTTAACATGTACACAGGGGTTATAGACCATATTATTATATACACAGAAAGCTAGAGATCATCTTTAACATGTTCACAGGGCTATAGACCATATTTATTATATACACAGAAAGCTAGAGATCATCTTTAACATGTACACAGAGGGTTATAGGCCATATTTATTATATACACAGAAAGCTAGAGATCATCTTTAACATGTACACAGTGGGCTATAGACCATATTTATTATATACACAGCAAGCTAGAGATCATCTTTAACATGTACACAGTGGGTTATAGACCATATTTATTATATACACAGAAAGCTAGAGATCTCTTAACATGTTCACAGAGGGTGATAGACCATATTTATTATATACACAGAAAGCTAGAGATGATCTTTAACATGTACACAGTGGGCTATAGACCATATTTATTATATACACAGCAAGCTAGAGATCACCTTTAACATGTACCAGTGGGCTATAGACCATATTTATTATAGACACAGACAGCTAGAGATCATCTTTAACATGTACACAGTTGGTTATAGACCATATTTATTATATACACAGAAATCTAGAGATCATCTTTAACATGTACACAGAGGGCTATAGACCATATTTATTATATACACAGAAAGCTAGAGATCATCTTTAACATGTAAACAGTGGGTTATAGACCATATTTATTATATACACAGCAAGCTAGAGATCACCTTTAACATGTACACAGTGGGCTATAGACCATATTTATTATATACACAGAAAGCTAGAGATCATCTTTAACATGTACACAGAGGGCTATAGACCATATTATTATATACACAGCAAGCTAGAGATCATCTTTAACATGTACACAGTGGGCTATAGACCATATTTATTATATACACAGAAAGCTAGAGATCATCTTTAACATGTACACAGAGGGCTATAGACCATATTATTATATACACAGACAGCTAGAGATCATCTTTAACATGTACACAGTGGGCTATAGACCATATTTATTATATACACAGAAAGCTAGAGATCACCTTTAACATGTACACAGAGGGCTATAGACCATATGTATTAATACACAGACAGCTAGAGATCATCTTTAACATGTACACAGTGGGCATAGACCATATTTATTATATACACAGAAAGCTAGAGATCATTTTTAACATGTACACAGTGGGTATAGACCATATTTATTAATACACAGAAAGCTAAAGATCATTTTTAACATGTACACAGTGGGTATAGACCACCTTAACATGTACACAGAAAATATAGACCATCTTTAACATGTATAGCAGGTTATAGACCATTTTTACACTACACAGATGAGGTCGCACCTCAAGAAAATCAGTTTATTAGTGAACCACACACATCAAAATCACAAGTTTCGGGCTCTAGCCCCTCCTCAGGTGACGTGCAAATAACCATAACATAGTTTTTAACCCAATAACTCCTCCTTCAGAGAGTGTCTAAAGGGACAAGTGCAACACATAAAACTGTGCATCATTCAGAATAAGATATAAAGCAAGAGCAGTAAGAAAACCAATTGTTATCAGTCTTACAGAAAGTGTCAAGTGCATCTTAAAAACATTATAAAAAAGGATAAAAATCAGAGTTCATCATAAAATGTATCCATAAGGTATCATAAATATGTAGCCACTTGTGTGCAAATCTGGAGTGTTTCTGTTTCTCCAACAAATGAAAGTGTACTATGTGCCAAAATGCTGTCCAATATCAATAAAATAATTAAAACTCAAATTTGTGGTCTCTTTAGTGTTTCCAAAGTGGGATAAAAAACATCCTATGTAGCAATCCTATAAATGATTCTGGTGGACTTAATGTATATCTTCCATAAGTCTCTTATCCATATGTGAAGAAAAAGAGAAAAATATATAACTTAGAAGAGGGTCAGAATCAATGTCATCGACTGACTTTCTCAATTTCTGAATTGAGAAAGCCAGTCGGATGACTAGCAAAACGTCTTCAAGAACTATACTTCAAGTCCAGTTGATCTAATTGAAACAACAGATATACCATGGCCTGGATGAATGAGAACCTTCACAAGCATAGTTACCATTAGTATTTTTTGTTGGCAGTTCAGGATTTGGCCAGTAGGGGGTCACTGTGTAAAAGTACAAAAAGGAAGCATTTATGTGCTAGCCTCTTCTGACTTCCTGGGTTTCCCCAGAGAGAGAAGGAAGAGCCTGGGGCCTTAGATAACAGGTAGGCCCAGTTAATGTGAGATTAGATTCTGTTATAGATCACTCCAGGAGTGATAGATAGGAGTAGGGTAGCTAGTGAGCAGCCTGAGCTCCAACAAGAGAATTAGTAAGGACTAGAGTCCTGGGTATACCACCCAAGAATAGGGACATAGTGCCAGACATAGGGGTAGAAGATTCCACTCCAGTGATCTGAGATCTGGGGTGGCACTAACAAGCTGATTGTCATTTGCTATTTTTGAACCTCTGGTTGTGAGTATTTATATATCTGTGCCATGATATGTCACCTCTATTTCAAACCTTACCAAAATTATTATATTATAAATAAAAGTTCAAGAACACTGGTGCCCATTTATTGCATTCAACTTAAGTGGTAGTTCAGCAACACCCTGCCTCCAACATATGCGAGGGCCGACTCCTGATAAATAAGAGTCTTGTGCATAGTATTTGGGTAAGGCTGACAGTCTCTTCAGCAAATTAAGTACCCCCAGTTTACTGTTGTCTACATTGGCCCCCCATGGGGGCTTGAAAGGGTCATTGGCGGAGTATCTGTGGTTCTTCAATAGACTGTATAATTGACTTACCTTGGCACTACATATTTAAATGATTAAACATTAATTATTGTCATGCCTCTGATACTTCCAGTTGATGTATATGCCCAGCTGTAGCAGATTTTATACCCCGACATGCCTTTGCCATTGATCGTGTACCTGGGGATCGTTCTACAGAATTAGTTAATGAAACACTAGCCTACCACCAAAATTTGATGGGCTCCCATTGCTAGCTAAAAAAAGATTCAGCAGTAACTGGATATTAAACGTATATCTTCAGCAATCCAGAGGAGCTGTATGATGAGCAGGGCCCTATACCATTTTCCTGTGGGCACTCTCCCAGTTGGCTGCCCCATTATTTATCCCAACCACCTATACCTCCAAGAGGGTAGACTGACGTAAGACTGAAATTCAAACATAAACATATAGGAGAACAAGAATTTGAGGGGTAGCAGGAGGCTGCTATGCAGATGCTAAAGGATTGTCTTGCTCTGAGCTGGAGAAAAGGATTTGTTTAACTGAAAAACTGCTTCCTCCTGTTAGCCGAGGGTGGATGAATGAATATTACAGAATTACCATGACTGGATGGATGAATATTACAGATATACCTGACCTGGATGGATGAATATTACAGATATATACCATGACTGGATGAATGAAATTACGATATACCATGACCTGGATGAATGAATATTACAGATATACCATGACCTGGATGGATGAATATTACAGATATACCATGACCTGGATGAATGAATATTACAGATATACCATGACCTGGATGGAAGAATATTACAGATATACCATGACCTGGATGGATGAATATTACAGATATACCATGACCTGGATGGATGAATATTACAGATATACCATGACCTGGATGGATGAATATTACAGATTACCATGACCTGGATGAATGAATATTACAGATATACCATGACCAGGATGAATGAATATTACAGATATACCATGACCTGGATGGATGTATATTACAGATATACCATGACCTGGATGGATGAATATTACAGATATACCATGACCTGGATGAATGAATATACAGATATACCATGACCTGGAGAATGAATATTACAGATATACCATGACCGGATGAATGATATTACAGAATATACCATGACCTGGATGGATGAATATACAGATATACCAAGACCTAGATGAAGAATATTACAGATATACGATGACCAGGATGAATGAATATTACAGATATACCATGACCTGGATGGATGTATATTACAGATATACCATGACCTGGATGGATGAATATTACAGATTACCATGACCTGGATGATGAATATTACAGATATACCATGACCTGGATGAATGAATATTACAGATATACCATGACCTGGATGAATGCATATTACAGATATACCATGACCTGGATGGATGTATATTACAGATATACCGTGACCTGGAGGAGAATATTACAGATATTACCATGACCAGGATGAATGAATATTACGAATAAATGACCTGGATGGATGTATTATAAGATATACCGTGACCTGGATGGATGAATAACAGATATACCATGACCTGGATGAATAATATACAGATATACCATGATCTGGATGAATGAATATTACAGATATACACGTGACCTGGATGAATGAAATTACAGATATACCGTGACCTGGATGGATGAATATTACAGATATACCGTGACCTGGATGAATGAATATTACAGATATACCGTGACCTGGATGGATGAATATTACAGATACCGTGACCTGGATGGATGAATATTACAGATATACCATGACCTGGATGAATGAATATTACAGATATACCGTGACCTGGATGAATGAATATTACAGATATACCGTGACCTGGAGAATGAATATTACAGATATACCGTGACCTGGATGATAATATTACAGATATACCGTGACCTGGATGAATGAATATTACAGATAACCGTGACCGGGAATGAATATTACAGATATACCGTGACCTGAATATGATATTACAGTATACCGTGACCTGATGAATGAATATACAGAATACGGACGGATGAATGAATATTACAGATATACCGTGACCTGGATGAATGAATATTACAGATTATACCGTGACCTGGATGAATGAATATTACAGATATACCGTGACCTGGATGAATGATTATTACAGATATACCGTGACCTGGAGGAGAATATTACAGATATACCATGACCTGGATGAAGAATATTACAGATAGACCATGACCTGGATGAATGAATTACAGATATACCATGATCTAGATGAATTAATATTACAGATATCCATGACCTGGATGAATGAAATTACAGATATACCATGACCTGGATGAATGAATATTACAGATAGACCATGACCTGGATGAATGAATATTAACAGATAACCATGACCTGGATGAATGAATATTACAGATTACCATGACGGATAAATGATATACAGATATACCATGATCTGGATGAATGAATATTACAGATATACCATGATCTGGATGAATGAATATTAAGATATACCATGATCTAGATGATGAATATTACAGATTTACCATGACCTGGATGAATGAATATTACAGATATACCGTGACCTGGATGAATGAATATTACAGATAGACCATGACCTGGATGAATGAATATTACAGATATACCATGATCTAGATGAATTAATATTACAGATATACCATGACCTGGATGAATGAATATTACAGATATACCTGACTGGATGAATGAATATTACAGATAGACCATGACCTGGATGATGAATATTACAGATATCCTGACTGATGATGAATTACAGATAGACCATGACCTGGATGGATGAATATTACAGATATACATGACCTGAGGGATGAATATTACAGATATACCATGACTGGATGAATGAATATTACAGATATACCATGACCGGATGAATGAATATTACAGATATACCATGACCTGGATGAATGAATATTACAGATATACCGTGACTGGATGAGTGAATATTACAGATATACATGACCTGGATGGATGAATATTACAGATATAAAGTGACCTGGATGGATGAATATTACAGATATACCGTGACCTAGATGGATGAATATTACGAATATACCGTGACCTGGTGGAGGAATATTACAGATATACCATGACCTGGATGGATGAAATTTACCAGATATAACTACCATATAATAACCTAGTAATATTATAACCATATAATATTATATTACTTATTATTATATGGTTATTATATTACTAGTGTATCATAATAATCCAAACATTTGTATAGCTGTCCCTAGCCAGGATTCATTCAAACCCTGGTCTCCCACATCATAGGCAGTCCCTTAAACCAATAAATAGATAATAATAAGTAATATTATAAGGTTATAATATTACTAGGCTATTATAACAAGGTTATTATAATAATCTAAAAATTGTTTTGCCGGCCCAGCCAGGATTTGAACCATGGACTCCCATGCCAAAGGCAGTTCCTTTAACCACTACACTATATTACATATATAGTAAAGCTCTGTTTCTTTTGCTAATAACCTAGATACTACCATAGTAAAATAATAACCATATAATCACCATATGATAACTTAGTAAAATATCAAAGCATATACTGTATTGGCTGTATAGTGTAGTGGCTAAAGGCACTGCCTATGATGTGGGAGACCAGGGTTCAAATCCTGGCTAGGGACAGCTAGACAAATAATTAATAACTGTAATATAATAACCATATAATAATATTTATAAAAAATAATATTATATGGTTATAATATTACTAGGTAATTATATGGTATTATAATACCCTAGTAATATAATAACCATATAATATTATTTATAAAAATACATAATAATAATAGTAATACAATATTATATGGTTATAATATTACTAGGTTATTATAATCAAACATTTGGATAACTGCCCTAGCCAGGAATCAAACCCTGGTCTCCCACATCAAAGGCTGTTGCTTTACCCACTACACTATACATCCCTCGACTGTTCGAATGGTTTGTTTGCTGAACCTAGTAAGGACTATATAACGGGAAGGTTCGTACATTCGATAATCCTGACACTTGCCCGTCTGACTGGTTTTAAGAAGATTTGGTGACAGCAACGTGTTCCCCAGTCCATTTCCCAGGTGCCACAACCAGTTACAGTAAGTTAGCACTGTTAGTTTTACTGTAATTTACTCGGACTTTTCGAACTATCTCTCCCCCATAGATTTGAATGGGTCCGGATTCGAACTTTCGAACTTTCTTTGAAGTTCGAAAGTTCGAAAACGGACCGAACTTTATATGTTAGACCCTCTCTACAACAATAGTAAATAGTCTTTCCAGGGTTTATATTTGATTATAATGTCATTCATATCACAATAGTAACATAGTCTTTCCAGGGTTTATATTTGTATATAAATGTCATTCATATCACCAATAGAACATAGTCTTTCCAGGGTTTATATTTGTAATAAATGTGATTCATATCACCCATAGTAACATAGTCTTTCCAGGGTTTATATTTGTATATAAATGTGGTTCATATCACCAATAGTAACACGGTCTTTCCAGGGTTTATATTTGTATATAAATGTGATTCATATCACCAATAGTAACATAGTCTTTCCAGGGTTTATATTTGTATATAAATGTGTTTCATATCACCAATAGTAACATAGTCTTTCCAGGGTTTATATTTGTATATATATGTCATTCATATCACCAATAGTAACATAGTCTTTCCAGGGTTTATATTTGTATATAAATGTCATTCATATCACCAATAATAACATAGTCTTTCCAGTGTTTATATTTGTATATAAATGTCATTCATATCACCAATAGTAACATAGTCTTTCCAGGGTTTATATTTGTATATAAATGTGGTTCATATTACCAATAGTAACATAGTCTTTCCAGGGTTTATATTTGTATATAAATGTCATTCATATCACCAATATTAACACAGTCTTTCCAGGGTTTATATTTGTATATAAATGTCATTCATATCACCAATAGTAACATAGTCTTTCCAGGGTTTATATTTGTATATAAATGTCATTCATATCACCAATAGTAACATAGTCTTTCCAGTGTTTATATTTGTATATAAATGTGATTCATATCACCAATAGTAACATAGTCTTTCCAGGGTTTATATTTGTATATAAATGTGATTCATATCACCAATAGTAACATAGTCTTTCCAGGGTTTATATTTGTATATAAATGTGTTTCATATCACCAATAGTAACATAGTCTTTCCAGTGTTTATATTTGTATATAAATGTGATTCAGTCTTTCCAGGGTTAATATTTAAAACCTTCCAGGAGCAAATTATGATGTCTTACAGACCTTAAGAGCACAGCCACACTGCGCCGCACAGGCAATCCCACGCAATTGCGTGTGCATTTCCTGTGCGTTTGCGAATGTGATTTCTCCTTTTGAGGTATGCAATCGCATGTGATTGCGTATCACAAATGGAAACGCTATCGCATATGTTGCCGCAATTGCAATTTTAGCTAAAATCGCATGCGCAAACGGAAAAAAAATTGCGCTAGTGTGGCCTA
>JAACNH010004943.1:0-22160 GCA_019447015.1 Hymenochirus boettgeri | reverse complement strand
AGGACTCAGCACACAGCCCTGTGGTACACCAGTACTGAGCATGATGGTAGTGGAGCAAATATGGCCTGACCTTATATGCTGTGGTCTGTTGGTCAGAAAATCCATAATCCAATTACAGAGTGAGGCATTAATGTCCAAGGCTATAAGTTTAGTGATTAATAAATAAGGGAATAATGAACTGATCATCAGCAAACAGCATCCGTACATAGGTATTTTTATTGTCCAGATGTGTGAGTGCAGAATGCAGCGCCATGGAGACTGCATCCTCTGTGCTCCTATTGCTACGATATGCAAACTGGTATGGATCTAAAGTTATTGGAAGAAAATCCTTCAGATGTGCCATGACTAGCCCCTCAATTAAATAAGAAAAAGCTAGAGGCAAAACTGGCTAGTTAAAACTAACATTTATTACATCCATTAAAACTTTTATCAAAATTAGTAGTATTACAAAGTAGAAAAAGTAGTGCAATTATGAGTAACATATTTGGTTACTCTGTATTAGAATTCCCCCGTGGGGTCAACGTTAATGGAAATGTATATATTTGACTAGGTACTTTGTTTATTGACACTTATGTCAATGATTACTTTGTAACATTTAAGTATTTTGCAGAGTTCTGTACTTGTTTCAGTCTGATTGGACGCCACAGTCGATCAGCTGACTGCATCTTGTACATTTAAATTTCGAGGGTAAAATGCCGACTGTAGCACCATTGAAAAAGCCCCTCTTTTGGAGCGAAATGCGGTTGGGGTGCTCCCCCACCCAGGATCTCTCCCACTTTTGTACTGGAAGTTGTGGCATTGTCCCTCCAACTTCAACCCTGTTACTCTGCAAAATCTCTGACTGTCCGTGCACGGACGATCCTGACTTTGACTGATAAGTATGATAGGGATCGGTGGGAGATACATACCTATGTTTGGGTGGGGTAAAAACATGTAATATCTGCATGTATTTTGTATAAGAAGGACTACTTGCACACTTAATTGCACTACTTTTTCTACTTTGTGATACTACTAATTTTGATAAAACTTTTAATGGATGTAATAAATGTAAGTTTTAACTAGCCAGTTTTGCCTCTAGATTTTTCTTATTTAATTGATATATTTTTAGAGGTAGGCTTTTTCTCTTATTACCTATGAGGTTTTTTGATGTTTATGACTAGCCTCTCAAAGCACTTCATAATGATGATGTTAGTGCTACAGGGCGATAATCATTCGGGCATGATGGACTACAATGTTTCGGCACTGGCACAATAGAAGTGGTTTTGAAGCATGTTGGAACAGCTGCCTGGTTAAGGGACATATTAAAAATGTCTGTAAATACTCCAGCAAACTGCTCTGCACACGCTCTTAATACGCGCCCCTAAATGCCGTCTGGTCCAGCAGCCTTGCGTGCGTTGATCCAGCTAAGTGCAATGCAAACATCTGAGAAAGTAAGTGTGATAGATGAGTGGTCAGTTAAGTAGGAAATCCTGACAGTAGGTTGCTTGTTGTCTCTTTCGAAGCAAGCATAAAAATCATTTAGCTCATTCTTGCTGATGTTCTTTCAATATTCACCTAATAATGTGAAAGTACAAAGAAATACAGCTTGGGCCAAGAAATTTGTTTTGGGTCAAAATACCAGCTCTGGAACTTTGGAAATGTTGACTGTCAAAACCTGGTTTTAACATCAAAGTTTCATAGTTTCAACACAAAACTTAGACGTGATTCTCTGACCCAGCAGCGGAAGGAACCCTGTTGGATTCATCTTTTCTAAATGTTACATCATCCGTTCATTTGTTCAGTCACTGTTTTTCTGAAATGTCCACATGTGGCTGTAAAAGTTGCCTTGCAGTTTCTTCAGATCAGCTTCTTAGCTAATACCTGTGTGTTTTAAGGCTTATCCTGTTTATTGATATTTCCTTTGTTACCTGACTTTTGCCACCTGCCCTGGTCTATTGCCTAATACTTGACTCTGAACGCTCGCTTATGAACTTTCGCTGCTTGTCTTGGTCTGCATTCTGCAAAATGGTGACTGCTTTTTTCATAGTAGTAGTAATTGAGGTTGAATAAAGACGTGCATCCATCAAGTCTAACCTATTCATCCTCCTTTTTAACCCTACCTAACAGTTGATCCAGAGGAAGGCAAAAAATACCAGTAACATTCTCAATATTTTTTCGTTTTAGAAACATATCTTTTAACTTTTAAAGCTATTCAGTGAACTTGCAATTACCACATCTGCTGGAAGACAGTGCCACAGTTTCACAACTTTCCTAACCTGAAGATTAAACTTTTTTTCTTTCATTCTTAAAGGATGTCCACTAGTTCTCTGATATGACCTAATAGTAAACAATGCACCAGAGAGTTTATTGTAAGGTGATCATATCCCCACGCAAACGTCGCTTCTCTAATGTAAACAGCCCCAACTTGTCCTATCTGCCTGCATAGTCAAGCCCCTTCATTCCTCTTATTATTTTAGTTGCCCTTCTCTGCTTCCATTTCTAAGATGTCCCTTTTGTATATGGGATTCCAAATCTGCACCGCATATTGTAATATATTGCAATATATCCCCACCATCAGGGTCTCTAATAAAGGCCAGTAGTCACTTAGACCTACTGAACCTCCAGTACCAGCCATTAAAATTATAATTATTTTTAAAAAAACTACTGCTTACCACATACCAGAAAAAAGGTGAAGCCTTTGGAGTGATTTGTTATAATCTACCAGATATACATGTGGACTATTGCTTACCACAACCATGATCTTTTTATGGAACATGGTATTCCTTTGCAGAGACATAAAGGGAGATTCAATAAAAGTTTAAAATGGTGCTAATTTTGCCCCAACCAATCAGATATTATTTAACATTTGAAAGCCAACATTTGATTGGTTGGGGCAAAATTATCACCATTTATAACGATAAGAACGTTTATTGAATAACCCTGACAGTCTTTGAAATAGAGCTAGTTAGAAAGATGGGTCCAAAAATTATGATTCAGGTAAGGCCAATGGTACTTAAAAAGATTATGCAGTAAAAAGATTAAATCCATACTCACGTGCCTTAATAGAAGGAAAGTTACCTATCCAATAATTCAACATGACCAACCAACATTTCAGTGCATCGGTCAGTCGGGCCAAAATATTGGATGTTTTCTTGGGCCGGACGTGACCGGAGTTCGAATGAATGATCAGGCACGTCGGAAAACCAATGTTGGCCTTTATATGACTACATAGTTTTGTGTCATCATCAAACCCAGGGATACCCACTTTTGCATCAAATATAAACAGATTAAATAGATGTGGCTAAAGCCTGTGGCACACCATAGCATTAACATAGCATGAAACCAGAATGTGACAACACTGGGGAACATTGCACTACATCGCAAATGCAATGTTTCCCATGGGTTGTTCATTCCCTAGTGTTAACAAAGCCTAAGAGGCATATTTATAAATGATCTGTAACTTTTCGCGATTAGCAAAATCGGGTCCACTGAGGCCGGCAGTGCCAGCGGGCTCATTGTCGGCCGCAGTGAGCCTGCATGGCATCGGCGACTTCAGTGGTGTTGGTGTAGCTGGCCTGAAGACGTCGCGTTGGATCAAGACACCAGTCACATCGGCCTTGTCGAGGCTACCGGCTCCAGAAGTACCCCTGGCGGCCTCGGCGGAGTTGGTGTCACTGGATGGAAGAAAGAAGACATCGCCCAAGGGCTCTTTTAAGAGTTGATGGGAGTCCCGGTTCAAGCTGCGGGATCCCTTTAGCCCCAAAGGGCCCTTCTCAGGGCCACAAGGGCACTTGTAAGTGCCACAAAGGCCCTGATAGGGCCGGGGAGGGGGGGCCCAGCTCAAGCTGCGGGACCCCTTTAGCCCCAAAGGGCCCTTCTCAGGGCGGCAAGGGCACTTGTAAGTGCCGCAAAGGCCCTGATAGGGCCGGGTAGGGGGGATCCCGGTTTGAGCTGCGGGACCCCCCTAAGCCCCAAAAGGCTTAGGGTCTCTCCACCCCTCCCAGCGGGTCCTTCCCCTCCCCGTGAGGGGAAGGATGTTGTAATGTTGTGCTCTTGTCAGCATTAATGTGGATGATGAATACACCTAAAGTAGCAGAGTTTCTGTATTTGTTAATTCTTTTGTTTTCTATTCCTTTATAACCTACCCCTGTAGTGGATTTCTATGGAAGGAACTGTAAGATTATAGCCTTATAATCTTACAGTTCCAGGAGGAGAAGGAAACCAGAAGCCACAAAGGGGTAGGTTATAATAGATAATGCACCCCGAACTGTAAATTAAAGGGATATTAGAAGTCACCTTGGAGTTCCGTGCCCTGTATAAAAGGTACTCGGCCTGCGGCCTCGTACTTTTATATGGTCACTGAACTCCTCAGTGACTTCTAATTTCCTTATAATTTACAGTTGGGGGTACATTATCCACTATATAATCTGCTTGGGCTGTTAAAGGGAATGTACACTGAAATAGTGTAGTAAGTGTGTAAAGTTGAAAAAAAGACAATGGCATTTTTTTTTCTGTAAACAAGGAATGTTGCAGGTTACTGGTATTGATATATAAAGTAGAGTTGATCCAGGGAAATTTCCGATTAAGTCAGGAAGGAATTTTTTTCCCCTTCATAAATGTGGTGTTTTTTTTTTGCCTTCCTCTGGATTAACAGGAAATGTGGGAATTGCTGAGTAGTTTGGACTGGATGGACGTATGTCTTTATTCAACCACACATACTATACTATACTATACTAACTCCTTTAAAACTATGCTCATTTTCCTCAGTGTTAGATAGCGAGCCAGAAAAATAAGGTACTGGATCTTGGGCTATTTGTCATTTAAATTTCTTTGTGTCAAAGTAGTGTGCTGCCCAGTAGAATAAGAAATTTTAAATTACAGATAAACATTAATAAAATGAATAATTGTGGGTACCAGTTAATGTATGAACAATGTGCATTTGGATAACTTTTAAGTTCAATACATTATTCCACAAATGAATATTAAGAAAGTCTTTTAGATAATAAATGAATCAAAGCTGGCAATGTTTTTTCAAAGTAATTTCTTAGATAAGACTGTAGCTTTCGCAATGAATTCATTGGTTGGATGAACACAGTGCAAAGGACCATTTAACCCCAGTGTTTTCCAACCAATAGTCTAGGAACCTCTAAGGTTCACAGAAAGGTTGCTAAAGGTTCTTCAAAAGAATCATCCTTGTGATGAATTTGAGTGCATTTAGATATATTTATATTATATTTGTATGAATTATGTAATTGAAAACGTGATTTTTTTCGGCCAACTTTGGCCTGGTGTATGGGCCGGGTCAGATGACCAAACAGCCATAAAGAATGACTGATTGTTGATAGTCGTTCGAAACAGCTGTTCGTGCATCAGTTGTTGCAATGTTTTCATTTTTTTTTTTAATTTCTTAAAGGCTTTCAGTCAAAGTGGGTATGCTGACATCACAGCCAAAAGCTTGTAATCAGCTTGCAACAGGTGGCATGTTCTATAAACCTTAGGATAAAAAGCACCCTGTGCAAGATTTATTACTGACGCCTAGCACCCAATCCCCCCCCCAGTGGTGTAACTATGAATCACTGGGCCCCCCAGCAAAACTTTGATGGGGCCCCTATGCCTGTTTCATCAACATTGGTTTTCTGGGAGGAGGCTATATTTATTATAGGAAAAATAAGAAGATGGGGCCCCTTTGGCTCCTGGCCCCCCCTGCGGTTGCTCCCCCTGCTCCCCTCTAGTTACGCCCCTGCCCCCCCCCCACACCCAACCCCCCCCCCCTGGCCCCCCACAACGCTTGCCTTCAAATCAAGTACCCCACCTGCGCTTACTGTCTTTCAGTATCTTCAGTGCGTGCTTGTATATATGGTGCATACATCATTATGTAACAAGTAACGTACTAAATACACAGACAGAACAGCAGAGCATACAGACATCTTAAGTAAAGATTATATGTGTTGGGGCTTAGTATGTGGTGAGGTGCTGATACATATATTTGATCTTTGGAAAAGGTAAGTATAAAGAAAAATATATTTGAGGGAGCCATAACCCATGTACCAGTTTTTGTTGAAAAGGCACTACTAAACTGTAACTTCCAGGGAAATTATACAATGAAATGCAATAAATATTCTACAATTTTTACTTTTTCCTTTTTTTTTTGACATCGGCCTTGTCAAGGCCACCGGCGCCAGAAGTACCCCTGGCGGCCTCGGCGGAGTTGGTGTCACTGCATGGAAGAAAGAAGACATCGCCCAAGGGCTCTTTTAAGAGTTGATGGGAGTCCCGGTTCAAGCTGCGGGATCCCTTTAGCCCCAAAGGGCCCTTCTCAGGGCCGCAAGGGCACTTGTAAGTGCCGCAAAGGCCCTGATAGGGCCGGGTAGGGGGGATCCCAGTTTGAGCTGCAGGACCCCCCTAAGCCCCAAAAAGCTCCACCCCCCCCAGGGTCCCTCCCCCCCCCGCGGGGGGGGGGGGGGCAGGGGCGTAACTTCCAGGGAAATTATACAATGAAATGCAATAAATATTCTACAATTTTTACTTTTTTCTTTTTATTAAATTATCTTCATTGTCCATTGTACACATAGGGAATCTCACAAAAGTGAGTACACCCTCACATTTTTGTAAATATTGTTTTATATCTTTTCATGGGATAATACTGAAGATATGACACTTTGATACAATTTAAAGTAGCCTGTGTACAGTTTGTATAACAGTGTAAATTTGCTGTCCCCTGACAAATTACCCAATACACAGCCATTACTGTCTAGACTGTTGGCAACAAAAGTGAGTAAGGGGTTTGTATGTTCTCCCTTTCCTTGCGTGGGTTTCCTCCAGGTACTCCAGTTTCCCCCACAATCATAAAGACATACTTATAGGTTGTATGTGCAATTAAAGTGATTAGATTGTATGCTCTTTAGGGCAGGGCATGATGTCAATGGATTAAATAATTGTAAAGCTCTGCAGAATATGTAGAGCTATATAAGAAATAAAATACAAAAATACAAATGCATAAACATGGCCCAGGACTGAGTGGCCAACCTTGCCCATGCTGGGGGCACAACAGTATTCCTATCCTTCATTGCTCCTTAGAAACTGAGCAAACGGCTATTAGTGATCATTGTCTCCCCTGCTCTATCACACAGCTTTTTCTTGTTCATGTGCACAAATAGGAACAAATCAGAGGAGGAGACACTTACACAATTGCACCGTCATTATAAATACATTTCAAATGATTATTATAAATCCAGGGATTCTTAATATATTTATTATACATTAGTGTGATATTTTATAATGGAAGCTGCAGTGGTATAAATCTTTATAACAATCACTCAGCTATGAGTACTTTCTTATATTTCTTATATCCAACTTCCCCTCCCATTCCAGTGTTCATGCGTGAACAATGAACAAAAAGAACCAGAAATCTACTCGGATGAACAGGTGAGAAAAGTGGGAGAACCCCTTATCATGCTTATTTAGACCGAAAGCAATGGAATCTGCCGGAGCTGCTTCCTGTCACTGCTTACTGAGCTGGAATGTTACTTTCTACTGGTTTAAAGGAACACTAAACCCAGAAAATCAACTCTGTGCCATTCGTTTTTATTATTCACAGGGAGGTGAGAACGCTTATTCTCACCTCCCTGTGAATAATAGGATGCTCGGGGGACCTGGAACTTACCTTACTGCCGCTCCACTCGGGGGAATAGGGGCAAGGCTAGAATTGGGGGGAAAGGAATCAGAAACATGTATTATAAGAAATAATGCGACTTTACATCATAATATAAGGATATTACCATACCTCGGAGTTCCCTGCCCTGTATAAATGGTATATGGTCAGGAAACTCCTCGGTGGCATAATATCATTATATTACACTATAAGTGGTGCGTTATCGCTTATATAAATAATTGCTAAAACACTCTTTACCACTAGGTGGTACTAAAGTGCCTAAAAAGTCTTGTTATCTGTTGAAACAAGCGATTGCTTGCAAAAGGGAATACACATAAAATTATAAAAGGAACAGAGCTCTGGGGAGAGTAACCTGTAACCTGACAGCAAGATTTACTCTACAAACCATACTCCAAGACTGGGGGTGGGGAAGGGGGGGTTTATAATGGACTTTGTACGGTCCTACAATGACAGTAATCTTTTGGTGATGTATTATGCCTATTTATAAACTAATGTTCAATTCATATTGCCGAAGTGTGAAATGTTTTAAGAAAAATGCAATTCATTTACACTTGGACTGACATTAAAAACAGTTTAAAGCCTTTTTTGCCACTATCACATGTGTAGTATTTATTTCCAAATGGCCTGCATGTGCACAATTAGGTTTTATGCTCAAAAAACAAGAAACAAGCTTCTTATAGAAAATGCACTGGCCAGCGGACAGGATTGGATAGCACAATTGTGTGCTATTGGCCTCTTAATTCCTCAAGCCATTTGACATGTGCCCAATTTGAGTGGAACATACCTGCGGTCAGCCAAGCTTGGTAATACAGTTGCCTATGGACCACACGATCGGTCGCTGCAAACTGTTGGCCACAGCGATTTTCGGCGCAACCGACAATGATTCGTCCCGGACGACCACTCAATTGCGGTGAACAGCTGGTTAGGGAGAAAAATTTGCCCATGTGTACCCAGCCTTAAACAGCAGCTGGTATTGTTTTCATCCTATTACGGATGTGAGGCCAATGCCCATGGATAGCTCCTCTTTTGCTCCCCTGGAGAAGCACATTGAGCCAGTGGCTTTATAAGGCAACTCCACATGGACTTAATTCGTGAGTGGTTCCAGAGGTTTGCCGCTAGAAAAACTCTACATGAAGCGTTTCTCTATCAGAGACAGGGAACCGTTCAGCAAACTGGGAATTTGCCGTTCATCTGAAGGTAGACTAAGGAGCAGGGGTTAGAAGTTACTGGAGAGCTTGATTTCACACCGCTGTATATCAAAATACATATATGTCAATTACTGAGAGACGAGCCATTGCCCATGATTTCCCTTATATTATATTCTGATTACACCTGATCTTTGCACTTCTGAAGTCGTTTTTTTCAGCCATTTTGCACTATATGTTTTTAGGGTACATTTCTCTTAATTAAGACAGGCGGGTAGCATTTAAGATTTAATTTTTACAGGGATGATCCACTCATAAATTAGGCCTTAAGCTGGGTTACTGGTAATAGGATAGTGCTCAATAGGTAGATATCGGCTGAGCCCACAACAAACAAACTATTGCAGTAGAGATTGTTCTCTATCGCCATTCATATCAGTACCTATTGCCAATGACAGACCACTTCCAATAAAACACTGTGTGTACCCAACTTTAGGGAAAAAAATGGTCATACAGTATTAGGAGTACCATTCACAAAATCCTGGTCTGTGTCAGCACCAGGGGTGTGTCTATCAGTGGAGCATCCCCCAAGACCGCATGGGGGCCCCCATCTTCTTACTTTCCCTGTGACAGATACAGCCTCCCCTCAGAAAACTACTGTAGATTTAGCAGGGAGGGGGGCTCCATTATAGATTTGCTGGGGGGCAGTGATGTCTAAGTTTTGCCACTGGACAGCATGCACTCTGAACTACTGACGTAGTTCAGAGTGCATGGACGTAACCATTCCCTTGGTGCTTGTGCCTTTTCCCCTCTGCATGTTTTGCCTGGAGAAACTGGCACAGTAACTGCAGCATAGTGCTCCATTTACTAAATTTATTTTGGTAAATGTCAATTTTTACATAACTCACATAGGCCACAGTGATAACTGCATAGTACTGACAACTTGATATTTATAATTAGTAAAAAGACCTAAAGGCCTTCCCTTTTTGCATTCCGAGGTGGAAACCCTGGTCCTAATGCCATAAAGAAAAGGGGTTGGGTTGTCACCATGCTCCTTAAAAAAGGGGACCTTAGTAGGTGCAGCATGTGTAGTGCTTGGGGTCTCAGTTTAGTTTTATTTTTTTCCTGGCAGCAATAATTTTCCAGGGAAATACTTGCCTGGCGGCAATCCTGTTTTAGCACTTTCTTTTAAAAAACTAAATTATTATTTTTGGGTTTGAAATATGGCCAATATCCATTCAATGAGCATTTCAACCCTTCATAAGCCCTAACCCACCTCACATTCACACAATAGACACAAGCCCTGCGTGAAGCTTGAAAAACAAGGAAGCTAGTTTTATTATACTTGGCCAAAAATCAATTCTCTCCACCCTGTCTATAGATAGACTCCCTATTAATTTCAGGTAGTTTACCAATCAAAATGGGATCAGGTTCATCAGTTTATTACATTTTGATGGTGGGCAAGGGAGCAGTGTGGCAATAATGACTGCATAGCTTTGTACTGTTAATAGCTTTTTGATAGATTTTAGATTATGGTGGTACCCAGACAGTTTGCAATTGCCTCCTGTAAGCACATGCTTCTACTCAGGGTGTGCACCATAAAGGTCTATGTGCCGTATTTATAAGCAGTGGTATCCTTAAATAATCCTTGTTGTAAAATATCTTTCCTTGTTGCTATTTAATGATCAGCATTCTTTTTAAAGGAACACTATTTAAGTATAGATATGTAGGTATTATTGGTTAGGGATCTGTAGTGGTCATTAAAGGGCACGTCCACCCTTAAAATGAAAAAATTAGCCAATTTTTAGTTACCTGCCCCAACACCAACTGCTATTTTTACCATTTAATTATATGTATTTGTGATCATATATTTAATGAAAAGTTCACGTCCTTTCTGGGATAGGTATCTGCCTCTTCCCTCTGTTCAATGAGCTTGAGCGTGTGCAGAGGAGGCAGCAGGTGAAAATGCAAGTTAATGATTGGTAGTGTTATTTAATGTTCCCCTTTATAAATATGGTCCCATGGGTACTGGATTCTGTGGCCAGAGAGCAATACCCTATGTATGCCCACCACCGTAGCTGAGAACCATGGAAAGAGAAACCTGTTCTCCTATGTTGGCTTTCATTGGTTATGGATTCCAGTTCCCATTAACAGTCCAGACCTAAATTATTAAAAGGACATGTGCACTGCTATATTCATTTAGTCCATCTTACTCTCTCCATCTAGCTGAGCAGCTCTACCTCGGCAGAGAGATCTCTCTCGGTGGGCGGGGACTGTGTTCCTGGGGGCGTGGACGGTGGATGTGAAGGCGGGGTTACCGGCTGGGGGCGGGCCGTGCTTCCCCCTCCCAGTCTCAGACATGTGTGAGCAGGCAGCCCGGTACTGCAGGGACAGCGTCCACAAGCTCCTGCAACAACAGCATCCTCAGGCCCGGGGTCTGGACGGTCTGCTTCGCTGGATTGTCACCAAGATGAGCGACAAAAGCGAGCGAGAGTTGGAGGCAGAGGAGGGACTCGCCGTGGAACGAGGCAACCCTATCCCGGTAACCAGGAGGGGAATCTCGGTGATCTTAGATGTGAGTAACCAGGAAATTAACTTGGACTGGATCATACAGCCAATAGGGATGGATTATTGTCTTTCATATAGAAACTCTATGGAACTAGGGACAGTGGCAGAAAGTGTCGTACCACTTACTTGTAGGGTCCGGTACATGTTAACCTCTACCTGCACGGGTGGTCATGGGTAATATGGGGCTAATACAGTCGTGTCGAACATTGGCACTCCAGGTGTTTTGGAAACTACAACTGCCAGCATGCTTTTCAGAACGCTGCCAAGGCCCGCTGGGAGTTGTAGTTTCCAAAACATCTGGAATGCCAAGGTTCAACATGCCTGGACTATATCCGATACCCCCATATACTGCTCCATACAGTGATATGGGTTTCACTTGTACATTCTATCCATGGAAATGACTTCCAGATAAACCTTGTGCTATATCTTTTTATCTAATGATGTACTTTGTGATCAGCAGGCCCCCATATCATCTACAGTGGTTGTCTGCATCTGTGTGGTAGGAAAAGTAAGAAGTTGGGTCCCCTCTGCAGGGGCCACTCCTAGGCTAATTGTGCCTCTATGGTGTATCTGTCATTGGATCGTTACACACCAAGAGTTGTGATTAAACGTTTACACTTTTTGTACAGTCACAAGTTTAAAAAATTCATGATTTCTCATGTTTTTCAGGATTGGATATTTATTATACAAAGAATCACTTTTTTTCGGAAAAATCAATGCGCAACATAAATACAAATAAATAATGCATTAGTCTTTTATTCCCATATGTAGGTTACTCCCCCCTCCCATGTTAAAGCCTGTAAGAACTTGACATTGTGTATAATGTATGAACATTATACTTCTAAGGGAATAAGCAGAAACACGCACACAAATTCCCTTGGTGACAGGTAAATGTGTGATTTCAGAAGAGCGTACATACAACCCACCTAAAAACCATAGATTAATTGTACTAAGTCTAAAATGTGTCAGTAGTGGTACTGCGGATGCAAGGGATAGTTACCTATATTTAAATCCTTGTGATTATGATTCATTTTCATTTGCCAGGAATGTAAGTTGTAATATACCACACATCATTTGTATAATAATTTAATTAACATTTCTACTGCTGCAGGGACATTTCTAAACTTAAAATAACAATAACAAGAATTAACTTTTTTATTTATATTATTTGCCAGTTAGAATGCATGGATTTTCTTAGTGCACTTTTTACAAAGATGTTTCTAATGGTTATATCCAGTTTTATGTTTGGTCTTGTCCTGTTGTGAAGGAATCGAGTTTAAGAACCAAGGATGGGATCAAATGAATTGAACCTAGCTTATTAGATCTTGTCACATGAATTACATTAAAAAATTTTCATACACACCATTCTCAATCACTTCAAGACATGTTTTGTATTGTATAGTACTTAATTTTCCACATAGCACTAACAGGGAGATTCAATATAAGTTCTTATTTAAAATGGTGCTAATTTTGCCCCAACCAATCAGAGATTATTTAACATTTGAAAGCTAACATTTGGTTGGTTGGGGCAAAATTAGCGCCATTTTAAACGATAAGAACTTTTTTGGTTGGGGCAAAATTAGTGCCATTTTAAACGATAAGAACTTTTATTAAATAACCCTGTTAATTCGTTATACACTAAAATACAGCCCTAGCTGAAAAGCTTACATTCCAATTAATTCACTATCTCACACACAACCAATCTGTATGCTTTTTTGATTGTGGGTGAACCCATTGTATGTGGAAAAAACCTGTGCAAACACAGGGAGAACCCACATACTTGCAGATGTAGACATGGGTATAATTAAACCTAGGACATAACTGCAAGGCAGTAGTGCCACAAATCTGCTACTGTACTGTGTGTATTAGAATGAATTTCTAATATTTTTACATATATCTAGAAGGTTGTCATATAATCCATTAAAATATATTAATACTGGAAATGTGATACTTTGCTGGAGGTATTAAGAGGATTTCCATGTTGTGGGTATCTCACAACAGGTAATGAGTTATTTAGTTTGCTTTTCAAAGCAAACGAAGAATACATTTATGTAATAATATAAAAAGGTTATATTTACATATGGTACATTAGGATCTTTCTGCAAGGAAGAATCATCTTTCTGAAGTGCCCTGCAATGTAAAAGGTTTCTGGCAATCATATTTAAAAAAGGGTTCCTGATTCCAATATAAGACTTAGTAATAATCCACTTACCGGTAACTGTTGCTAGCTCATTTTGCTGAATCAGATTGTGCGCAGAATTGCTAAAGACATCTGAAGGCAATAAAACTAGCCCTATGTGCTTGTCAATGACCTCTCAATTCCCAGTTGCTAAAACATTTTTGACATAATCTGATAGAAAGTTAACTTGTTCTAATCCTAGAATGTTGAATCCCTAAATACCTTAAAAAGAGGATAAGATGTCTTCTTGGACAGCCAGAATATCCATTGTGAAACATATTTAAAAGGGGTCAAAAACCCTCTCTCTTTGGCTCTACACAGGGTAAGGAACTAAATTGCAAGGTTTCGGGGGGAACCTAATGAGGGAGAATGTCCCCCAGAAGCATTGTGATGTGGTGCACTAGTGTAGAATAATAGTTATGTACTTTGGTGTGCTTCTCTTCATCATTATACATTGGAAAATGCTTTAACCCTGGGGTGACTTGGAGAGGTTTAAGATCCTTGGCAGTGGAATATAGATTAGAATAATAGAACTTATTTGCAAGGGACTCTTCTCACAGGTGGTGCATCCCCATAATCGCTGACCTTGGGGAGGTGGCAGGACTAGAGACAAGGGGCAATGACAGCTAGTGGGTAAGTATCCAAACTACCTGCTATTCTCCCAAGTTTTTTATATTTTCAAGCAGAGTGCAGCCAAAGGGAGGAGTGTTGGATTTCGTTTTTTTATCCCCTTTAGGTGTGTATATATGCTTGGATATGTATTGTGGTGAAGGAGAGACATGGTCTTTACTGGTAAAGTTTACTATTTCTTTGCCTGTTGGGTTTTTGATCTTGGTACTTGAATGGAAGGGCTAGAGTTAATACTCAGTTATTCTGGATAGAATAAGACCGCTGTCTTAAGTATGTAAGTACCATATATACTCGAGTATAAATTGAATTTTTAAGGCTTTAAAGTTAGCCTGAAAACCTAACCTCGACTTATACTCGGGTCAAGTCCTAATTTAGATCCAAATTCTGCAATTGTGGATAGTAACCAGTAGGTGGCGCTGTGTTAACCTGCATAGAAAGTTACAGGAGCTGATCTGCCTTTACACTTCCTGCTTCCTGAAGTCTGGCTGCTGGACCACTCAGCACTGTCACTGTTCATCTGGATGCTGTAAATCTGATGGGTCTTCTCAGTTTAGGGCAAAAAACAGCTGCTAGTTCAGTGCAAATGACAGCTTGAAACTACAACTCTCAGGTGACATTTTTAACTATTGGGTCAGAGAGTCCTTTACTATATGGGGGTCAGGAGAATTGTAAATTATAGTAAGCTTAATTAAAAGTTTACTAAACCTTGCCACTCCACATGTTTAGAACCTGCAACTCCTAGCAACAAAGCATGCTGGGAGTTGTAGTTTCCAAACATCTGGAGTGCCAAGGAATTGGGGGTTACTGGTACTGGATGTGGCTATTACTGTATGGTATTCATGTATGGGAATTCTGCTGTCCATTTAAAGGGCAACTAATTTCTACCCTCGGCTTATACTCGAGCCAATCAGGTTTTATAAATTTTTCAGGTAAACTAGGTACCTCGGCTTATACTCGGATCGGCTTATACTCGAGTATATACAAATATTAATTTTACATTCATGTCCTTTATTTTTTTAAGAGAATTTTGTATTCTGTATATAAGATACTGTAGATGCTCTTGTGTATCGGTCAATTTTCTTTATAATACATAAAGCAACATTTTCATTTTTCCCACCAGATCTTCCGTCGGGCAGATAAGAATGGTGAGTACAAATCTTTTGTCTATTTGTGTAAAAATGTATTATTTAGATTTTTACCATAAAGGATAAGTGCACTATAAAAACAAGTATAGTTTAATTAATAGACAGGTTTTAAAAATCTTTCTCCACCTTTTTTTCCCTCTAGGTCCCTCCTGAGTCTACCTGTGTGTGTGTAAAGTTGCTGACATGTTGGATGGTGAAGGTAAGGCTGTAGAGCTCCTCCCTGTGAGAGTTGGCTCATTGCACTCTCTCATAAGCCCCAAAATCAGTGCTTGTGGCGTCCATGCGCGTGCGTGATGTCACGGCGCAACGACGCGGCATCACACGGATGCCTGCGAGTGTGATGTAAGTGTGCGGCAATGACGTTCCGTGCGCGCCGATTTTGAGGTAACTCTCAGAGAGAGGAGCTCAATAGCCTTACCTTCGTCATCCAAGATGGCAGCAACTTTACACACACACACAGGTAGGCTCGGAGGGGCCAGGGGGGGGGGGGAAAGGTGGAGAAAGATTTTTAAAACCTGTCTCTTACAATAAAACTATACTTGTATTTATAGTGCACTTATCCTTTAATATCTATACACTTAAAAATAATAAATATTTAGCATTTTTGTTTTTAAATATATATAAATTGCTACAACAGTATATTTCTTGTTCTTGCTTGCAGCTTGGTAAAGTAATAAAAACCTGTTTTCGCCTATGTGACTTTGGCAGTTTTTCCATAAAGAGGTGTCTTGTATGTTCATACACACTGTTCCTCTAAAAGGTCCCGAAGCGCACATGTATTGCAAAGGTCAGTCAGGACCTGTCAGAGAAACGTTGGAGGAGGTGTAGGGACATTCTGAATGCAAGGTGTGATTGCATTGTGGCTAAGATATGTTATTGAAATTGCCCAGGGTAAGGCATTAAAACAGCATTGTACATGGCAGACAGTTGGGATCGGACCCCCCCCCCCCCCCACACACACACACACACACCTCTATTCTGGCTTGGTTTCTTTATTTTCACATAAATGGCCTCTTTGCCACCTCTCTTACCCTGGACAGTTTCAATAACACATCTTAGCCACAATGCAATCACACTTTGCATTCAGAAGGTCCCTACACCTGGCTGTTATATGCTAATTGGGACTTTCCAGAGTATTAATTGCCAACAGATTCTTGTACAAGTCATTCTGAATTGAGAAAGCCAGTCGGATGCTGAGCTAAATGTCTTCAAGAACTAAACTTTAACTCCAGTTGATCTAACTGAATACAACAGATTTTCCATGACCTGGATGAATGAGAACCTTCCCAAGAAACTTCTAATTGGCTTTAATATCTAACTAGTGTATGGCCAGCTTTAGACTTACATTGGAAGAGCTCTTTTTCTGAGTGGCAAGCTGTAGCATTGATAAAAGACAAGATTGTTAATTTTTTTTAGATGAATAAACTTTCAGAGACATTCAGTAAAAGTTTTTATCTTTAAAAATGGTGCTAATTTTGCCCCAACCAATCCGGTGTTAGCTTTCAAATGTTAAATAAGATCTGATTGGTTGGGGCAAAATTAGCACCATTTTAAACAATAAGAACTTTTATTGAATCTCTCATTTTGTGTTTTGTATACTTTTGTTTTGTTTTTTTACTGGTTACTGCCAAGGGATACTGTAATACATTATTACAGCTTATCATTGGGGAGAGAGAGAACACTGTAAGTGTTACCTTTAGAGAATTAAAAGAAACTTCTATCTCTTGCTTGTTCACGCATACGTTCCTAAAAAAAATCCCCAAAAAAGATTTTTGAGAACTGCACTTCAAGGGTACCTTTATTGCTTCAATCTTGCTGGCTTCCTCCTCCTGAATAATGGCATCTGGAGCTCCACCCCGACGAGATCTCCTGGCTCCTCCTGCTTTCTTGGGCCCCCAAATGTAAGTTCTGGTTGCACCACGCACGTGATATGTCGTCAGTGTGTGCCGGCGCAACTGTGCACATGAGTGACGTAATCACGCCGCGCTGTTTGGTAGTGGCACAATGACATCATTCACCGACGCACAGCCGTGCTGACACGCATGTGCATTGACGTTATAACCTGTGCACGCTGACTTCATGCACACGCAGCGCCACCAGAACTTACATTTGGGGGCCCAAGAAAGCAGGAGGAGCCAGGAGATCTCGTCGGGGCAGAGCTCCAGATGCCCTTATTCAGGAGGAGTAAGCCAGCAAGATTGAAGCAATAAAGGAAAGCTCTGGGGGGATAGAAGGAAAGAAAAAAATTGCCAACTTTAGGCTTAAAGCCACAGCTTGCCACTAACCTAATGTTTTTTTTACGGTGTGCATATCCTTTAAATCCACACACAAAGATGCATAAAAAAATAAAATAATGACATTTTTACTAGTTTACAATGGGATTTTAATTTCTTACTCAAATTTACATTTTAGCTAAAAAAGCAATTTGAATGTGATGTTGGCAAAAGAGGAAGTAATGAACATATAAAGTAAAAATTATTATAGAGAGGACCCAGAGAAGACACTCATTGAAGTGTTAAAATGTTGAATAAAGAACAATGTTAAATACACCTGTACATCACGTGCAAATGAAGGGTGTTCAGGACTACAGAACATTTTTTAGTGAAAGGAGTCGCCCCCTTAACCCAACATTCATAAAAAAACACTTTATTCATTTAATGGCAATACATCAGGTTTCTTATTATTAAATGTGTTGGGCACATCCTCAAACACCACATTGAGCCTCCAAAAATTGGAATTAATTTACATTTTGAGTATACATCTGTCAATAAATAGCAATATAACATTGTTAAATCAGGTTCTTATTGACGGACATACAACACTACGTTTTTGTCTTGGCTAAAAACTTGGTGCTTTCCAGTCATTGTGATTGCTCAACTCACTCGGGGACATTACTGTATTTTTTATTTGCTGGGGAACTTTGCTTGCTCCTTGTTGGTGAGAGCCATTAGTTTTATGGATTTTAAGAGTGGCTTCTGATAAAGAAAAAGTAAAAAGCTTTTTATTCTAAGCTCTGCATAGCCCCTGCTGAGTTTAAAAAGCTTCTTTTAGCCTGTATTGGATTTTATTTCTCATTGCTGATCCTTAAATGGTTTCAGCTTTGCTTTTGCCAAGAAGATTTCTGAAAAGAAAAAAAATCAGAGAAATGATTGAATGATAAACAGAAGAAATGATCAATATTAAATATAATTGTTTTTGTAAACATCTGTTTTAATTTCATGAAGAAATTAATTATAATAGAAAGACGAGAGAAACTCACCTTGTGTAATTTAATTTTTTTTATTTCCTAATTTAAAGGCTAAATGTGGCTCTTTCCAAGTGTCCTTTATTCAATAGAGTTCTCTTATACCTTTTAAATAAGCTTTTGCAATGTACGTTTATGCGAATACAATGCAAAGGTCTGTCAGGACCTGTCGGAGAAATAGCGCTGGGGCGTGATCACAGGTAAGTTCTCTGACTTTCCTCCTGTCTTCTGTTTGTTTAATTGAAGAGCAGAATTAAACAATCAATTACCCTTTAAAAGTGATCTACAGATGGCAATGATAAAACTCATATCAAGTGTAGATATTTTGTCAGAATGTGCACATAGTTACATATTAATGGAAGTAAAATAAAGACATGCATCCAACCTCTATAACCTACTTATTAACCCTATCTAACAGTTGATCCAGAGGAAGGCAAACATCTAAAAAAGGGTGGGGAATTTCCTTCCTGATTCCAATCGGAAAGTGTCCCTGGATCAATCAGAACTACAGTATATTTATTAAAGGGCATGTCTTTAAAAACTAGATTTTGCCATCATGTTCTTTAGGGCTGCGCACCCCAACCGCTATAATAATGCTAAAAAAAACCTTTCAGATATCTACTTACAGCCCCTTTACTCCCGCGAGTCTCTTCTTCCCTCTCTGCTAACAGGAAACAGCAGAGAGGGGCTGGACAGATGTGGCTGCATGCTAAGAAGATAGTCGCGGGAGGGAGGGGCTGTAAGTAAATATCTGAAAGGGTTTTTTAGCGTTATTATAGCGGTTGGGGGTGGGCAAGTCTAAAGGACATTATCGCAAAAGAGTGTAATGCTAGGAGAAAGGGGTGGCAAATGGGATCCGGAGGGAGGAAGTGGGGGGGGGCTCCCCTGCGAATTTCAGCATCCCTCTCAGAGGCTTCACAAAAGGCAGAGACCATAGGACAGGAAGACAGCCACTTCTCTTCAGATTCCTGGACTTTGGACAAGGACTACAGGGGAGCCAGAAGGAGCAGGAATGTAAGGTAAGGATTTTTTAAAACTATACAGAGGAGCCAGCACTTGGAAAAATTTTACATTTTGGGGTGGAGATGCCCTTTAATACCAGTAATTCTTAATATTTTTTAATTTTAGAAACTTATCCAGCCCACTTTTAAAGGGCATGTCCACCCTTATAATAAACTTTTCACCTATAATAGTATGCCTTCCCCCAGCCCCAACCGCTATAAAATAATTTTAAGAAAGTGCCCCGATCTTTACTTACCTTCCCTCTCTCCTCCGACGCATTGCCCGACCTTCTGCTTGCAAGACACTGCAAGCTGGGGACGGGACCGGCATCCGCGTCCTTGATTGGCTGAGAGGCAGCCAATCACGGATGTGGCTGCTCAGAACGCCGGAGGAGATAGGGAAGGTAAGTAGAATTCGGGGGACTTTCTTAAAATTATTTTTAGCGGTTGGGGCTGGGGGAAGAAATACTATTATATGGCCAAGGGTTTTTATGGTAGGGGGAGGGATCGCAAAACGGGAGGGAGGGGGAGAAGGGCTGCAGTACGCATGCCAAACTTCTCCCGGAGGAGAGACAGGAGGCAGAGTCCTATATGGACTCTGCTATCCTCCTGGTGGGCAGTTTTTGGGACTTTGGGGGGGGACTACAGGAGAACCATATGGAGCTGGGATGTAAGATAAGGATTTTATTACACTACATGGTGGGGCCATTAGTGGGGGGGATTATAGTTTTGGGGGTGGACATGCCCTTTAAAGCTATTGAATGAACTTGCCATTGCCACATCTGCTGGAAGATCGGTTTACTATTCTCACTGTTAATAAACCTTTCCTAACCTTAAGATTAAAGTACTTTTCTTCTTTCAATCTTAATAGATGTCCACAAGTTTTCTGATATTACTATAATACTATTAGTGAACAATGCAGCAGAGAATTTATTATATAGTTCATTTACATATTTGTCTGAAGTGACACAATCGCCGTTTCTCCAATGTAAACAGCCCTAATTTGTCTAAAGTTCCTCTTGTGGCAAAACTCTAGCAGTTCTATTTATATTACCTTACATTTCTGCTCCTTATGGCTCTTCTGCGGTGCTTTTTCAAAGTCCAGGAAACTGAAGAGCTGTTTTTCTGTGAAAAGGTTTCTGCCTCCTTCTTGTCCTCCAAAATGTACTATGACGTGCAGGGGAGCGCTTTCCCCTCCACCCTCCAGATCCCTCCATGCCTGCCTCACCCCCTACCTAAATGTCTTTTTCCATAGTGTACGCCACCCTTGCCCACCGCACCTACTTAGATTAGTAATCAAAAATCAGCAGAAACATACTTATATTGTTTCGTTCCCCCAGCGCTCTGCATTGCTGACAGCCACGTCTGTGATTGGTAGCCTCTCATCCAATCACAGACGTGGCTGCTGGTCCGGCCACTGTTTGCATCTTCTGGCAAACAGAGGGCCGGGCAGAGACAGCCATGGGAGCGAAGGACTGTAAGTATGTTTGTGCTGCTTTTTTTAACTTGGTGGTTTGGGGTGTGCAGGGTTGGGCTACAATATATATATATAAGTGAAGGGAAGGAGCACTCCTGGGTTTTTAACAAACTTCTTTTATTGCGGCATCAAGTCGACGCGTTTCGGTCCGTATAGGGCCGTTCTCAAGACAATGTGCCCTTGTGAGCAAACAGAATAAATACACAAATTATTAACCACGTTAGACCTGCCCCCCAGTGTAACAACGAACACACACCCCTCCCACCTCCAACTCAGTCAGTGTGCTGCGCGTCACTGTTATGTCCTGAAAGGAATGTATACTTCCAATGCAGGCAGCATCAGTGCAGGAGTCTCCAGGGTCCCAAGGTTGAGAGTCACTTATAAAGCAAGTGGACAATGCTGGGCCAAGGGGGCTGTAAAGTGCAAGTGCTCTAAAATATTAAATACATATAGTTAAAAATTTATATCATAATATCAATCGTGCATAACAATTATACGCTCTAAAAATATATCAATATATAGTGACAAGTGTAAATAAAAACATATTTGGTAATGAATAAAACATCATATACTACCAATGGTAGCACCTCCATATTAGGCCTGTATACTGGTAATAGCACTCATGGTGGAGTAGCAGCATATTATAATTAAATAAAACATGAAAGTAAACACGTTAAGTCCCTTTGGTGACTGAGTGTTCAAGCGTCCGATCCTTTGTACTTCTCTTTGTAATAGTATTTTCCCTGGTCCTCACATGGCAGTGGTTAACATTGGGTTAACTCACATTAATTTGATTGACAGGCTGGTCCCTCCTATAGAAATAAATTCTGGCGGGCTTACCACTTCCTCATCTTTTTTCTCCTGTACTAGGTTGACAGGTGGCTCCCCCATATCTCTCCCGGGGGAGAGGTCTCAGCCTCTCTACCCTGCTGCCGTAGCCGCACTTAAGTGTTCACGCGACGTAAGCAGGGGTAAGTCTACACACATATGTCCATCATGGCCGGCATGTCGCGTCCATGACGTGTCAGCTCCGCGACTCCCGGATCTCGCGGGTAATTCAAATAGCGGCGTTTTGTCGGCGTTCTCCCTCCTGCTTCCTATTCTAGTGGTGGACAGGAGTTGG
>JAACNH010004942.1:0-22168 GCA_019447015.1 Hymenochirus boettgeri | reverse complement strand
AAATTAATTTTTTTACTTTAGTTACCCTTTAAGTATGGTTGCCACAATAATGGATAAGTAGATCAGTAGGTGTGTGTACCTGTGTCGGGTTAGGGGTTAAAAAAAACCAAACTTTTTTGATGATTGGTCAAATTTTTTTTTTAACTTTAGTTACCCTTTAAATGTGGCTGCCATGAAAATGGAAGGGTAGGTGAGAAGACGTGTGTACCTGGATCAGGTTGGAAGTTAAAAAAAACAAACTTTTTTGATGATTGGCCAACAATTTTTTTTTTTTAATCTTCGTTACCCTTTAAGTATGGCTGCAACAGTAATGGAGGGGTAGGTCAGTAGTATGTACCTGGGTAAGGTTGGGGGTTAAAAAAAACTTTGTTGATGATTAGCCAAGTTTTTTTATTTTACTATAGTTACCCTTTAAATATGTCTGCCATGAAAATGGAAGGGTAGGTGAGTAGGCATATGTACCTGGATCAGGTTGGAAGTTTTTGATGACTTTTTTGATGATTGGTCAAAAAATTTTTTTTATCTTAGTTACACTTTAAGTATGGATGCAACAGTAATGGAGGGGTAGGTCAGTAGGTGTGTGTACCTATGCCCCGTGGAGGTTAAAAAAACAAACTTTTTTGATTATTGATCAAAATTAATTTTTTTACTTTAGTTACCCTTTAAGTATGGTTGCCACAAATCCAGGTACACACGTCTTCTAACCCTACCCTTCCATTTTCATGGCAGCCAACATTTATTAAAGGGTAACTAAAAGTTAAAAAAAAAAATTTGACCAATCATAAAAAAAAGTTTTGTTTTTTTTTAACCCTACCCGACACAGGTACAAACCACCTTACTGATCTTACTTATCCATTATGTGGCAACCACATACTTTAACGGATAACTAAAGTAAAAAAATTAATTTTGAGCAATAATCAAAAAAAGTTTGTTTTTTAACCTCCACGGGGCATAGGTACAACACACCTACGGAACCACCCTCCCAACTGTTGCATCCATACTGAAAGGTAACTAAGATAAAAAAAAATTTTGTGACCAATCATCAAAAAAGTCATAAAACTTCCAACCTGTCAGGTACATTGCCTATCACATACCTTCAATTTTCATGGCAGAATATTGTAAAGGGTAACTATAGTAAATAAAAAACACTTTGGCTAATCATCAACAAAGTTTTTTTTAACCCCCAACCTTACCCAGGTACATATACTACCTACCCTTCCATTACTGTGGAGCATACTTAAAAGGGTAAATATCGTAAAAAAAAAAATTTGGGGTCATCAATAATCAAAGTTTGTTTTTTTAACTTCTAACCTGAACAGGTACATACAACAACTGCAGGGGTAACACCATTCCATTCATTATGGCAAATAATTTTTTTTTTTTTTTTTTTTTTTTTTCTTATGTACAGGTAAAAGTTTAAAGGGTAAAAAAAACAACCCAACATTGGGACCAATCATCAAAAAAGTTAGCTTTTATCCCCCAACCTGGCAGAGTACACACAACAATGAACCTGCATTTATTTTCATGTGACAGGCATATTTAAAGGGTGTAAGTAAAAACAACAATTCCTCATCATTGGAATATTGAGTTTAATAATTGCAGCCACAACCACTCAAATGCCCTGTTCCAAAATGCAGCCTTCAAGCCAAATTCAAAGTTATACTTAAAACTATAAACAGTAGGAATGGAGGAGCGCAGCCAGAAAGCCATAAAATAAAATCCAGTCTTTATTAGTTAAATCATGTAAAAACAGCCACATCGGATACAAGCTAAACACCCACACTTTCATCTATAGCTACCCAACCTGTTTCGTGATCTACGTCAGTCCTCAGGGGCATGGAGCTAACACACCTCTAACCATATAAATAGGTGCATATTAACCCTTTATGGTGTAAATCAAAACATAAGAAAATTAGCTAAAAGAACAAATGATAAAACATCCAAAAAATTCTATATACATATATATGGCAGACCATATATCACTAGTACAAACGAAAAAAATAATTAATTATTAAGAAAAATACTCTATAACACCAACTCAGGAGGTAAATGATTGTTTTGTTGAGGCGGTGGGGCTTTTTATGCAGCCTTATTTTTTGTTCTGCTGTGGACTGTGAGACTAGGATGGCAAACTTTACAAACAGATTCATTTTCCATGTCCCTGTATTGGGTAACTTTTATGGAGACCATAGTTACCTTTAAAATATGTGCAATGTGTAATAGGGTCAATGCCCTACACAACCATCGAAGAGATGTTCCAGAATTGATGTATTAAAAGAGCAAAGGAATTATAAATGTTCATTTTTTTATGCAATTGTTTAAACTGGATCTGAATCTGATTGGTTACTTGAGATTTAAAAGCACAGACAAACTTTGCACATTTTTTTGCATCGCAAGCCCGCCCCTAAAAAGGTAGTTGCCCACTCTGTGAATACTGGTATATCTACGTTTATGCCACTGGTATAACCAGAACAGGTTTAAAAAACTGAAGAATTAATAATGTATAAAAGCAGTACGCCATAAGATAGATTTCCTGTATCTTTGGTGGGGGTGTTTATGGTTTACATATAAATAGGGGGTATGGTAGATCTAGATTTTCAAACAGAATTAAAGGTCCATTTGTTAGATAACATACATTATATTAATAAATTTTTAAAAACCTAATTTGCATTTCACGATGGAAAAATAGGGGTTTAAAAATCTAAAGCCAAAATTATTTCTTCTTTACTTCCAGGGAAACATTATAACTGATTGTGCCAATTTGGAGTAGAATTTTTTATTGATATTGTTTGATAAACTGTATCACCTGTGGACCACATTAACACCAATAAACTGCAAATGTCACCTTAAAATATAGGTAGGATAATGTTGCCTATTCAAAAGAATGCGGCAGTTGTATTACAATGAATCTAGGTCAAGGGTTAATCGAGCTATTTTAGGAAACATACCATTATTTAGCTTTGGTTGTCTGAGAATATTTGCAACATTCTTGCTATACAAAAAGGACGTTTAGGCACACTCCTCCGAAATACCTACAATTTTTGAGATTCGTTTAATTACATCTGCATCTGCTACAAGTTAACTCAGCACTTCTGATCTCTACAGTTCATTCCCTATGGTTTGTTTTGCGTTCAAATTATTTGCAATGTGAAACACAAAGCACAACAAGGAAAGCTGTATACAAGAGGATGTAGACAGGGCGTAACTACCAGGGGTAGGCAACCCACAAGGAGGGCCTGGGAGCCAAGGGGGCCCCCATCTCTTATTTTTCCTATGACAGATACAGCTCTTCTCCCAGAACACACTGGATGAAACAGGGATAAGGGTCTCATCGTAGTTTTGTGTGGGGTCCCAGTGATCCTATTACACCACTTTGGTGCAGCTCTATTAGCTTCCATGGGCAGTTTTGTGCCAAACTACAGCGAAAAGATTTAACATTAGATTGCAATGTTTTATACCTTAACAAAGTCCTGTCCACAATAAGCTTACCTCACTGACTTGCAGTCAGCACACGCAAAACAAAACAAACTAAAAGACAAAACAAAAAAAAACCACAAAAACAACAAAAAACAACCAGAAAATCACAAGCTACAAAACAACTGTTGCAAGATTGTTCATACAGATTCCACTGAACTTTGCCTGTTATTGGCTACAGATTGCCACCTATACAGTCCCGACTGGGTCTCTATACTTGTATAAGGAAGAGACTTGGGTAGCCACAAATTAGTTAGTGTGCATCCATAGCGACCAGAGTGGATTTTTTGGTAAAAACTGCCAATACTGGGACATTGCAATTTTGCACACATAGTGGCGGATAAATTTCACTTTGTATATATCCAGCTTACGAGCAATATCATTACAGAGTTTTGAATCAGGCTCCTAAATTGACCATTTTGTAAAATCTTGCAGCTGTAATAATACATTTTCATGAGATAAGTAATTCAGGAGACAAATGTTGCTTGCTAAATAGAACCATGTGCAATGCGCTGGCAGGAAAGGAGACCTAAGACCAGAGCTGAAAGGAGCAGTAACAGTTTGATACAAGCCACCAATTGGATAAGGATTCCACCATGTAAAATATAGCAGGAAGATCAACAAAATTCACTAGGGGTGATACAAAAAAGGTGCAATATTTTCCATAGCTGTTGGCAAACCTTTAATTGCCATCTGCCCCAAAACAAAAAAAAAACAAAAAAATTTGTTTATTACATTGTTTTCAGTTATTTTTCTCCTTGCATCTGTAATTTATTTTCAAATTAATTGTTAGTTGCATGAAGGTTCATATCGAGATTCTTAATATGCAGTACAATCTGGCTCTGTTTAATGCTACAGTTAGTTGTATATGCTGTAATGTAATGTGTTGGTTCATTGGCCTTTATTTAGCTTTAAAAAGGGCATCTACACTAGTATATAGTTGTGTTTTTTTTAAATTCCCCATTATTAAAAACTATAAGTATTTCCGAGCCATCCTCCTTTTTTTTAATTACCGATTATTTATATCTTTAGCTATGCCAGACCGTTAAGCAAAAGGATTTAGTATTTGTAAATTGCATGTGAGAAAATTCTCTCTCCCATTGCTGGTCATAGACGATATAATGAGCATGCTCAGCTTCATGTTACAAGTACAGGCCCAGATGAAAGGAGATTCTTTAATGGGAGGGGGATAACTGAGCCTAAGGTGTGCCATACACTAGCCGACTATACTACTAACTGGACCGACCGCTCAAGCACGGTCTTGGACCTGCCGGAACCACTCTCCGATCGTATACGACCGACTGCGATCGCAAAATGAATGGGATTTTGCGGTCGCATGTCGGTCGTATAATAAGAATCGGGAAGAGGTGGTTCCGGCAGGACGCGGAAACGTCGCGTGAGGCGGTCGGTCGGGTAAAGTAATATCGTGCTGGTGGCCTTATGGCCACCTTAAGAAAAACAAGGTACTGTTGATGAACCGATCCCAATTTCAACATAACTGACAGAATGGGGAGGTTTAACAGAACCGTGTCTTACCTCCAGTTCTTCGCTAACTTATACGAGTTGGAAACAAAAGATTGAAATGTACCCGTGAGCGATGCTCCCTCGGACTCCCTGACAGGTCCTGTCTGCTTCCGGGTCTCCGAATGAGACAAAACAGCTAATTGGACTGTTTTATTAAAGTCACAGCTTACCGTAATCGATGTGGTCTCCTATAAGCAAAACTGGCGCCTTGGTGGTCTACCTTTTGACTGGCGCCATTGCCATAATGTGTGGCAGCCAGGACAAGTAAACTCACTGTGTTTTACCAGCCGTTAATCTGTAGCAAACTACAGAGTGTATCTATCAAGGTTTTTTACTATTGTAGCAGCAGTAAAAGGTTACACATGGTGGCTTACTGCAGAATGTAAAAAAAACAAAGGCAAATGTGTTGCATCTCTTTTAAATAACGCCTGAGTTGAATCATCGAGTCCCCAACGCTATCTAAAACAAGAATGTTATCTCTCAAACCAGACAGCAGGGGTCTGATACTGATTATAACACATGAGAAAGCATTCCCGGAATTGACATTGATCACGTCTGAGAGTATGTCATGCTCAGCATAATCGTTTAAACACATAATGAATTAAAAAAAAAGGGCAGTCCAACCCCCAAACTAAAAATTGCCCCAACCGTACTCCTGACCTTTCTTCGTGCTCCTTATGGTTGGCCGTCGTGTGTATTCAGTGCTACTCTTCCTGCTCCTCTTAGAGGACTTGGCATCACAGCGGAGCCTCCCCCACCTCCTTCCCCCCACCGATCCCTACAGTGGCTGGCATCTTGATGTAAAATAAATCATGTGTTGGGGACCCGTCGAACGACCCAAAACGCCAGCTTTAAACTTCTTAATAAATCACCCCAAAAATGCACAACCTTTTTCTTTGGATACGCTGCATTTAGAGTTGAGGGGGTTCACATGTTATGATGTTTTTAATTTGGGGGTGGTAGATACCCTTTTACTTATACAAAGAAAAACATTATGCACTATTAAACATATTGTTCAAACTCACAAACATTTCTACGCATTTTGATTACCTATATTATCCCTTGTTAAATGAGTCACATGGATTAGGCATGTGAGTTTTACAAACACAATGAATGCACGGTTAATTAAGAAAAACATAGCGTGCAAGCTTGAAATCAGTTGGACACGCCATATGGACAATCTAATATGAAACATATAGAATAGCGCCTCTGTAGGCAACACTGCATTCAACAGTTTTTCTGAGCAATAAATCTCATGAATAAGATAAACAAGTAATAAAACCCCTGACATGAATCTTGTTTTTATCCCAACATACAAGAGGACTCATCAGTTGCATGCTTTGAAGTAATAAGTCAATGCCCAAATAATGAAGGAATGATTTTAATGAGTCGACCTAGGATAGCTCATTGTTCTAAGCCTCTTGGACAATGCTCTCGCAGTCAAGAGGATTGCAACAGAATACACAAAATGGTTTATGTCACCTTGGCTGTCGTCTATCAGAACAATTAAAGAACATGTGACAACTACATTCAATCTAATAGCTGGTTTTCAATTGGCCCCACAATACATTTATTTTTTAATGGACTCAATTAGAGCATCGTCTAGTACACAAAATAGGCCTTGTACCAATACAAGGGACAGTATTACAGGTTAACTTCCAGATAGAAATGTATGTCGATTATTTATATTAGGAATACTAGACCTTCATTGACGCTTCACACAACAGAGAGTTCTATTTAAGACCTACGATGTCCACACCCGTATTCTTGCAAATGTCCAACCCTTTTCTTGACTGGCCAACGTCTAGCTACAGATCCTTTAGCCGCTGTGTAAAATGTCGACTGCCTCTCTTCATCTTTTGTCCAGTCGAATAAAGTCAAAATTACCTGAATTAGAAATTGGGGCATAACTTACAAGGGGAGCAGGCCTATGAGGACTGCAGGGGGGGGGGGCAGGAGTCCCTATCTCTTACTTTGGAACAGATTTTAGGCCTCACCACAGAAAACAATGTAGATAGAGCAGGGGGGGGGGACCTCATAGTTTTGAACTTTTATACTTCTCTTTGTACCTTCATCTAGTGCTCCAAAAATGTTATTAAAATATTTCTCTGATTCAATTGTAACAGCACAGCCATCATGAAAGTTAATGTTTCTGATCTTCCCTTTTCAAGGGCAAAACTCAATATAATCGGGCAATGAGTGGATGTCTTCTTAGTGTCCATCTTTTTTTTTTCAACAAGCAAATGGTTGTAAACATAAAAATGTAAGGGCGGTGGGAGTGTAATATGGATCTTGGTTGTCCCCAGCCTTCCATCTTCTTGCTATAAATATTAGAATTCCCCTTGACTTCCTCGGCTTACAAAACACACCCTCCTCCCTGACAGAAAGTGTACGGAAGTTTCCTGTATTATACCCATTATGGCTTTTTGCAAAACACGACATCTGAAGTTTCATACCGTTTAAAAACCAAGGATGTGGAGTTTGTAACAGTAAGTTGTGTGAGGTGCAAAAGGTTTGTATAAGGGTTAAAACAAAAATACTGAAAGGGAAGGCACACTCCAAATGTGCTTTAAGCATAAAACTTATTTATTCATTGCTGAACAAAGCCAAAATAACACAAACGTTGTGGGGTTTTCCCCCTTCCTCAGATGTGACACCTGAGCCAAATCCTGTCTAATAATATAAGGGGTTAATGGTCACTGTTTAGATCTTAAATTCCTGTGGGTAATGTAGAGATTTAATACGGTATCTATACTACTACGTAATTGGTCTGTGTCGATTTGAGTTGTTTTTACTAATGTAAAAACCACCGTATTCATGCTAATGTCATGTGTGTCACTATCAAAATCAAAGTGGCATTTGGTGAAGTTTGGGTTCACTCGGCCTCTAAAGGTTCCGCCATCAACTGCCCTACTACGTTAATGGGTAAATCCCGTTGTTCCCTGGACAGGATTTCAATTCTAGTTGTGTGTATGCCACCTTAGCCATGGCTATACCAATTCAGAATGAATGTTATTAAATAGGACAATCTCACAAACATATTCTTTTCTTTTCCTGGCTGACCAATGCATATGAGATAATGACAATCTATATTAAGAAATGAAAATAGATATTGTACTTCCAGGTAGGCAATGTGAGCCCTCTAAAATGAAGCATACATATCCTGTTCAACACTGTGTATTTCTACTGTCACAAGGGCATAAAGAATAAGGTAATATGATATATCCTGGTAAAATAGCCTATTTATAAATGTTTCTAAACCCTTGTCTGTCAGTGCAGAAATTTCAATTGGCATTTCACTATGTAACATAGAGACAAACCTGTAATGAAACGGAAAAGAATGGAAAGTTACCATACATTGTTTAAGGTATCTCCATTGCATCTCATCTAGTCTCATGGGGATTGTTTCAATTAATCACAGGAGACCAGGATGGAACGTGGTTAACTTAACCCATGATTCGCTCCTCCACAGAATCCACTGACTAATCCATAAATCAATGCTCCATTATATGTATATATATATATATATATATATATATATATATATATTATATATCTAGATACGGATGGATGTAATGTATATATATAATATATATCTATATATATATATAATATCATATATGACAAAGGAAATGTACCCAACACAGTTTCAATTTTGCTTCAATTTATTGTTCACATATAACAATGCAACGTTTCGAGGATATACAACATCCCCTTCTCAAGCAGGACAAAAAAAAAAAACAAAAAAATATAATATATATAGATATAGCGAGAAAGGAAGAGTCGCACACCAAACAATATTGCAGTTGATAAGGCTTAATATCAAAAATGAAACGTCTGCCCACACACCAGCGACGGTGCGAGAGACACAGCCTCTTTTCCAGATATGGGCAGTATAATTAAACAGTAATACAACATCATTTTATACCCCATCCCACAGGAAATGACTCACACCAGAGAGACAATTAGTATATCACATGATTGCCATCAGAGGTAGAATCAGAAAAACGGGGGGGATGGCTTCAGGGTTCAAAATAATCTCACAATACATCTAATACTTCACAGAATGAGAAAGATTTTCACCAAAAACAAAAATAGATCATAATCCTATTTAGGCCCCCAGGGGCCAATTCTGTAATTTATAAACCACACCACACCTCTTCTTTTTAAGTTCGTCCCTGTCACTGGTCCGGACAGGTATGACGTCAACACCAGGAATTTCAGGTTCAGACGAATGACCCAAGTTCACCCAGTGGCGGGGAACTGGAAGAGAGACTGTTTATGGTTGATGAGGATTTGTACTCGAAGAAATCCTGGATTTTTTAACTTTTTCTGTTGTTTCTTCCTATATATAGGAGATGACAGGACACCACAAGACATAAAATTGCATATCTCGAATAACAAGTGAAAGAACCTCTTAACGTAAATTGCACCCCAGTTTTTGGATGCCTTCTTCTGGTGAAAGTGGAACCACTGACAACAGACAGAATTGTACCAATTGAACAAGGCATCATCCCCTTCCTTACTACCCTTTAACCACATTTTCCATTGGTTCTTTTCGTCATTCTCTTCACTGTAGTAGTGTTAAGCATAGAGCCTAACGTTTTACCCCGTCTATATGATATAGCGGAAGATTATTCAATTACAGAAATATTGGGATATGAGGCCTTAAGTATTTCCAATGGCGCATAATAATTGTGTAATTTGTGGCACTTGTTGATTATTAAATCCGTAACTAAAGCTTAATCTACACCTTGACCGTTATTAACCATTACTTCTCTTTTCTGGACTACCTCTCTGTTTAAAGCTTGCTTTTTGCTCCTTCCAAAATAAAATTGGGTACACTCGTTCTTTAAATTTATACACATATGGGTGGATTGTTGATCCCTACGCTTCCTATTGCTTCACCAATCTGTCAAACTCTACATAGTGATAAATGGAATTGAACTTTTTTAATATGCGGTGGGGTGACAGTATAGTGTAAATTTGATGGCGATCGTAGATTTCACAGACAAGTCTGTATTTATTGTATCTTTCTGAGTACTAAGACATCAAAAAATGTATATTGTCAATACTGCTATTCAAGTCAAACCTAATGGAAGGATGGGCATCATTTAGCATAGCGTGGAACTGCAATTAAGGGGACTCGTCCACCCGCCAGAGGATGAACAGTCATCAGATATATCTCCACATGCCAAACAATGGGCTGGTAGAGATCATCACGATAGACGTGCCCATCCTCAAAGCCCGCACTAAAGGCATTGGCATTAGAAGGTGGCTACGTTCAACCCCATAGCAGTTCCACGCACTTGGAGGTAGAATTCATTTTTGGACATTCCAAATAGTTTTTCGTCAGTATAATTTCGAAGCGTCCATGAAAAACTGTATTCTCAGTGGCGTAGATGTGCCTTTTTCAACCAACATTTACGTGCAGTAATAAGACATCGCATGTGGTATGAGGTGTAAGACTGCCACATCCATAGTGGCCAGCCACACACTCCAAGTTTCCACAGCCCCAATTATAAGTTTATGTAAGAAAATCTATAGCTATCACATTATGGGTTTTAGTACGAGTCAACAAGAGGAAATCAAGACATGTCAACATCATACAATTGGTGTAAACATAGCGTAAATCCCCGAGCAATAGGAAGTCCCGGGGGTTTGTTCATATCCTTATGAATTTTCGGAAGTTGTGCATAGCTTGGGATGCGTGGGCAATTAACCCCCAACATCTTGTTCTAGTTCCTACAGAGATTGTCCCTTGTTGCAACCATACCTTCAAGAAAATAGACAAACATTTTCTATAGGCAACGTAGGGTCACCTGTAATTTAATATACACATTCACATAGAAGTTGTCCATTAAATTCAGTTTCATAATATGACCGGTCAAACTAACAAACTGCCTCCGGCCCTTGTCAGAGGTCTAATCACAAGGTCTGTAGTAGATATCAGGTTGTTGAGGCCAAAAGACTCCTCTCGTCACAATTATGAAACTTTAACATGATGAATTCTGTTTGGCATGGTGGAAGATATATCGAGGACGTGTCTCCTCTGGCGGGGGTGACAAGTCCACCTTAGGCAGTTCCACGCTAGGCTTAATGAGGCCCATCCTTCCATTCGTTGACTTGAATAGCAGTATTGGACAATATACATTTTTTGGATATGTCTTAGTAACTAAGAAAGATACAAATAAATACAGACTTGTATGTGAAAGTACTATCGCAATCAAAATTTTTTACAATATTACTAGTCAACCACCACCGACATATTAAAAGTCCATTCCATTAGTCAAAATATGAGAGTTGGACAGAATGGTGAGCAATAGGAAGCGTAGGGATCAACAAATCACCCATATGTGATAAATTTAAAGACGAGGGTGGTACCTAAGTGTATTTTGGAAGGAGCAAAAAGCAAGCTTGAACATGAGGTAGTCCAGAAAGAGAAGTATGGTTAAGACGAGCAAGGTGGTAGAGTAGCTTAGTGTACGGTTTCTAATCAAAAAGTGCAACAAATTAAACAGATTATTATGCGCCATTGGAATAATAAGGCCCTTCATTATCCCAATATTTCGAATGGAATAATCTTCCGCTATTATCATATAGACGGGGGTAAAACGTTAGGCTCTCTATTATGATTACATTACTACAGTGAGGATGAGAATGACGAAAAGGAAACCAATGGGAAAGGTGAGTTAAAGGGTGTAGTAAGAAGGGATGCATCGGCCTGTTATAATTGTGTACAATGTCGGTCTGTTTGCAGTGGTTCCACTTCAAGCATCCAAAAACTCGGTGTGCAATTACGTTTAAGAGGGTGCTTTCATTGTCATTCGAGATATGCCCAATTTATGTATTGTGGTGTCCGTGTCATCTGTCCTATATATAGGAGAAACACAGAAAAAGTTAAAGCCCGGATTTCTCCGAACACATCCTCCAATCAACCATAAACAAGTCTCTCTTCCAGTTCCCCGCAAGTTGTAGACTGGGGTCATTCGGCTGAAGACCTGAAATTCATGTGTTGGAAGATCATACCTGTCATGGGACAGGTGACAGGGAACTGAGACTGAAAAGAAAGAGGGTGTGGGGGGTTAATCAATTACAGACATTGGCCCTGGGGCCTAAATAGGGATTATGATCTATTTGTTTTTGTGAAAATCTGTCTCCATTTCTGTGAAGTATTAGATGTTATTGAGATATTGTGAACCATGAAGCCACAGTTTGTTTTGATTCTACCTCTGAGTGCATCATGTGATATAATCTGTGTCTCTCTTGGGTGATCGGTCATTTCCTGTGGGATGGGATATAAAATGATGTTGATGACTGTTTAATTAGTAATGCCCCATATCTGAGGCAAGAGAGCGGTGTCTCTCGAAACGTCGCTGGTGTGTGGCAGACGTTGCATTTGTTGATTGATATAAAGCTATCAACTGAATATTGTTTGGTGTGCACGATCCTACTTCATCGCTATAATACAAGGGGTATAAAGCTGGAATACCCCCGAGCTCCGCACCAGGGCTGTTGTAGATGTTTGTGGTGGCTCGCTGCATTGTCTTGTATCGAGTTTATCTATATCATATACTCACATCTATAAATCTTATATATATATTAGGCCGGTACATCGCACTCGATTCACATTCAAAAGACCTGGTTGCTACTGTCGCATGGAATATGTATAAAGCTATTTCCAGAGCACTCAAAGGTTAACAATTATCCGTACGGAGGTTCTAAACACCTACGCGTTTCAGCAATTAACAGGTGTCATCACCCTGCACCGGATCCCAGGTAGATGGAATCAGGGCCCCATCTCCATGAGGCAGGAGTGAGACATTTGTCTCAGGCGGGATCCCTGCACTGAAAAAGAAAGGCGGTAAGATTTAGATAGGCAGTGGAGAGACCAAATTTTTTTCCTTGACCGGCGCAAGATGCATGTGCGCGGCCTTGAGTGTGAGAGCGCCCACCATAACTCCCAGATATCACACGGTACCTTGAAGTTGACTTGGACTTTGGTTTTCGTCTGCTTCTTAAGAGGTAAGGAGTTAGCATCAGGGACAAACCCAATTACTGCTCAGGGGCTAAGCATAAAATATGGTCCCTTGTCAAGGAAGTCAGTAGAAGTGGAATTCTTCAATCAAAATGCTCTCAGTAATGCACAGCTTATCAAACCCTTAACACCTGGCGGGGATATGCTAAGGGTTTTCCGGGACATAGATGCCACAGAGTCTGTACAAGTCTTATGAATTGAGAAGAAAGCCGTCGGATGATCGGAAAACGTCTTAAAGAACTAAATTTCAAGTCCAGTTGATCAATTGAATACAAAGATTAATGCACAGCAATTATTAATTCCTGCTGCTGTGGTCTTATGAGGACCTCTCTTGTGTACAGCAGGGGAGTTTACAGTCCAGCAGAGCCGCCAAATCGAGAAGAGGGGGAAGGGAGGGGCTATTTGGTACAGTTGGCAGTGACACACACACTCTACTGCTCGTGCTAAGCATAAAATATGGCCCCGTGTCAAGGAAGTAAGTTGAAGTTTTGGAACCAATCAAAAGGCTATCATAATGCACAGCATATTAATTCCTTGTGCTGTTGGTTATTGAGGCCCTTCTTGTGTCAGCAGGGGATTACATCCAGAAGCAGCAGCCAATAGAGAGATGAAGGGCAAAGGGGTAGTGGTTCAGTGGCAGGCGAGATATACAGAGAGAGCAAGCTGAGCAGCTGCAAGCAAAGTGGTGATCTTCTCAGCCTATGTTCTCCTTTCCTTTGTCTTATACTGTGAGTTTTTTGGGGACAAAAAATAGTGACTTTCCTGTGAGTTTTGAGAGTTCTTGGGGTGGCGGTGCATGGCATTGCTAGGTGCACAGGCTATTAAAATAAGTTACCTTATATACTCAAGATAAGTAGAGATTTTATGCTTTAAATTAAGCCTGAAAACTGACCTCGACTGATACTCGGGTCAAGCTTAATTTATATCAATGCTGCAAATTGCAGATAGTAAAACCAGTAGGTTTGTGTTAAAAAAAATCTTGTCACCTGAAAGAAAGTTACAGGAGCGGATATGCCTTTCCACTCATTTCTGCTTCCTGTAGTATGGATGCGGGACTCAATCGCCACTGCACTGCCTCATCGGATGCTGTAAATTTGATTGGGTCTTTTCAGTTGAGGCAAAATGGTGCTAGTTCAATGCAAGGACAGCTTGTGGAAACGACAACTTCAGGGGACATTTAACTATTCGGGGTCAGAGTTCCCTTTACGATGGGGGTCAGAGTTCCCTTACTTATATGGGGGTCAGAGTTCCTTTACGATATGGGGGACAGGGGACAGAGGGGCTTTACTATAGGGGTAGAGGGCTCTTTACTCTTGGGGTTCGAGGCATTTTACTATATGGGGTCAGAGGGCCTTTAATCATGGGGGTCAGAGGGCCTTTACTATATGGGGTCAGAAGGCCTTTAACTAAATGGGGGTCAGATGCCCTTTTTACTATATGGGGTTCAGAGGGCCTTTACTATATGGGGGTCAGAAGGCCTTTTAACTTAAATGGGGGGTCAGAGTGCCCTGTACTATATGGGGGTAGGGGCCCGTTTACATATGGTGCAGATGGCCTTTTACTTTTTGAAATGGGGGTCAGAGTGCCCTTTACTATATGGGGGTCAGAGGGCCCTTTACTATATGGGGGTCAGATGGACCTGTTACGATATGGGGTGAGGCCTTACTATATGGGGGGGTCAGAGGGCTCTTACTATATGGGGGTCAACGTTTCCTTGTAATAGGGGGTCAGCGGGCCCTTACTCTATGGGGGTCAGAGGACCCTTACTATATTTGGGTCAGAGGGCCCTTTACTATCTGTGGGTCAGAGGGCACTTTACTATATGGGGGTCAGAGGGGCCTTTAATATATGGGGTCAGAGGGCCTTTTTACTATATGGGGGTGTCAGAGGGCCATTTCCTATATGGGGTAAGAGGGCCCTTTACTATATAGGGGTCAGAGGGCCTTTACTATAGGGGGGTCAGAGGGCGCCCTGTACTATATGGGGTCAGAGGCCTTTACTATATGGGTCTGAGGGCCCTTTACTATATGGGGGGTCTCTAGGGCCTACAATATATGGGGGTCCACGGGCCCTTAACTAATATTGGGGGTAAGAGGGCCCTTTCCACGATATGGGGGTCAGAGGGCCCTTATATATGGGGGTCCGAGGGCCCTTACTATATGGGGGTCAATAGAATTTTAAAATGATGGTAGGAAATTAAAAGTTAATTATCCTTGCCACTCCCACATGTTTAGAAATACAATTCCAGCCACCAAAGCATGAATTGGGGGGACTGGTACTGGGATTTGGCTATTGTGTATGGGAAATTCGGCTGTCCATTTAAAGGGCAACTTAAGCCACCAAAACCAATATTAGAAGGCAGTAGTGGTCATAATTTCACCCTCGCGTATACTCGAGTTAACAGGTTGGTAAAAATAGGTACCGCGATTATACTCGGATAGAATTATACTCGAGTAGATGTAAGTTTGATTTAAGCACAAAAAACCTGGAAGAGGCAATATGGATTAGTGACAACACAAGCTGTTTCAGAAAGAATTTAATATCGGTTTCTAGTAAATTGACAGTGTGAGGAACTGTTAAATACTATGTGTTAGAGTTTCAAAATCGGTTAAAATTTTAGCCACACCACTCCACTAATGAAGCCACACCCACTTTAGCTGGTGGCGGTGCGCGCACCTGCCAATGGAAATAATCAGCGGTGGCATTCCAAGTTTGGCTCAGGCAACAAAACACTCTTAAAAGTGCCATGGGTGGAATAAGCATGCAGTGTTTTAGTGATGATTTTGCCTGGCAAGGAGTAAACCTTGGTAAACATGACAGTATATACAGTATGAACTGTTTCTTTTGCCGTAGGCTTGCCCTTATGTTATTGCAAACACCTTTGGTAATAAATAGTTTGTTACTTACTCCAGATGTTCTTTGGAGTCAAAATGGAAAGTGTATTACCAAAGTCTAGTTATTATACAGTAACTACCTTTCTCTTTCCGATATGTATTTTTTAAAAAGGATAGAGTAATATTATTTCAGTCTTTAAGAATTTGGGTTCAAAACCTTGGGTAAGAATTTAGAAAGGCCCGCTGCACAATTCATTCCAGGAATAGACTGTGTTGGGTTCGTAGGCGGTTACTGCACTGATGTCACCACCCTACAGCTGATGTGATTGCCCATTAAAAACAGCAACTTTTGCGTGTAAAAGAACCTTGAGTTTTCGGCTGAGGCCAAGGGTTCAAATGGGACCCGGTTAACCCCTTGTGTGGAACTCAAGCGGCAAGTCAAGGAAACAAAGTTTATTGGTACAATTTGATTTTAAAGGCTTCGAACAATCTTTGATTAGGGGATCCGAATGACCAGTCCATCCCCGGAAGGGCAAAAGAGCGGCTGATAACTTGACTTTCTTACTTATTTTCACTTAACATATCAATACTTTATCTCCGGCAACAGGAATTTAAGTAACAAGGACAAGATCGGAATCAAAAGGATTTTCTTTTACGTTTGCTGCAAATTGTGAAAAATGAGTCCCCCACTATATAGGTTTGCTGAGTGGAGATTTTTGTGGAATTTTTGTATATGGAATTTGGGTCTCGTAAAATGCCACTGCATGGGTTGATTAGCAGTAACATACATGAGAAAAGGAAATCTAACGCTTCGTTACAAACGACATGACGTAATTACTGTTTGCCAAGCAAACACCTGTTCCTCTTACTGCAAATTGTGACAAAATAAGGCCATACTAGATAGATTATGCTGAAAGTGGAGTTTTTCTGGATTTAGGAGCATATTTTACTATTGTTATCGAACATGCAAAGTTATTTTCGAGGGGGGTAAGGGTTCACTGAAAATAACTTGAATGTACAGTAAAAACCTCGAAAATAGGTTGCTATCAGCTCTTCTGGTTTTTATCCTGAGTTCCATAAATGCTAAAAAAACAGATGAAAACTTTCTGAGTTTGGTGAGTGGCTGCCATGGTGCCTGGGAAAAGTCGTAGCTGTCATGATCAGGCGATTCTCACTGGGCAAAAATCATGATAGGAAAAAAAGATGAGGACCACTATATTACTAAAAAATTAGAGCTTTGTATTAAAAGGGTAACTTATGCAGTTAAGGAACAAACTCCCACTCCCAATGAAATATCACGGTAAGAACATAAATGGCTAGGTCTTCTTAATTCTGCTAGAACAAGCTGCTTAATGTCTGGCTTTGTGAAGGCCAGTTCTGGCACGTCCCAATCACAACCTGGACATTTGATGAGAAGTCATGCTTTGAGTTAGTAGAGTGTCATAAACCTAGGGCTATAAGTGGGGAGCCACGGTCAGGCGCTTCAAAAAAAGCTTTTCTACTGCTCTAGGTAGATCCAGGGTAGAGGACCTCGTTGCTGTTGGTGCTACCATGATACATTTATAAGAGTTTAAATGTCTGTTAATGGTTAACAAGTTAATGCTGAGTTTTCACAGCCACTTGAATTAGGACTGTAGAAGCAAATATCCACGCTTATTTCAACTAATATCACAGGCTTAGCAAGAAATATCAAGCTGGCTGGGGTAGCACTGACCCTCTAGTCTGTGTCGTTTTCAAACACAACTTGGCATTACCTGCCTGACAGGTTTTAAAATTGTGAACACACCAAAATAATTGCAGAATAGAAGTATGCTATGTAGAAAAAACCATTTTTTAGTGTGTGCACACATGCCAACACATATGGATAAATTGAGCAAGTTTGGTCAAGCCCAACATAAAAAAAACCATTCAAGGGATTATTTCAGTGTTCTGAAGGCTGGTGAAATGATACATGCTTAAGTTCTGATATTTAGCTCCGGACCGATGGAATTTGGGTCTAGTAAACATGAACTGCATGGGTGTTGATTTAGCAGAGTAAAGACACTGAAAAGGAAATCTAAAGTTCGTACAAACGAATGACATAATTTACTGTTTTGGCCCATGAAACACCTGTCCTATTCAGTTGTGGTGCGGGTCCAGTCCTGTGTTTGGCATAGCCTTAGCTTTAAAATTACATTAACTAGAATGGTAGGAGCCATTTTCCTACTAAAAAATTGAAAAAAAACAATCTATAAAAAGAATCGTGTTGCAGAAAATTCATGTTGGCAAAAAGGAGGAAGAAGACGATTAATCTGAAAAAGAATGGCACAACGTCACAAATCCACTCTGCTTAGCTTTAATCTACAAAGATTTCATTTATTTTTATGCATCATGAAATTCTAGGGAAAGAGAGTACAGTTATTTTTTGCTAACAATTACACTATACTGAAATAGGTAATATACACAGCGTAATACCCAGTGAAATGGGGGGGGGGGGGGGGGAGGGGGGGAGGACGGGGGACACTGCCAGATGCCAAGGAAGGGAGGTGCCATTCTATTTACCACTGTCCATCAACCATACTGCCATGTCTCTAATTGACTCAGTTAGCTGAAGGAGGGCAAATTATTACAACACTTTCCGTGTACTTGTACTTTACACCACAGGCTAGATTATTTTGACACAATGATTGGTCTGGCCGAATAGATTTGGGTTTAAAATAAGGGGGGAAATTTGGAGAACCAATAATACCAAGTATGTCCAATTCATTTTTGTTCAATTTTGGGGAAAAAAATATGGATCAGATAGGTGGTAATTTCTTAGTGATTCCTATTGATATCAATAGGACATGTGAGATGTTGCAGGAAAATATTTGGCAGTACTGATTTTTTCTTGGACTGGCATATTATTATAGTAGTCTGTTGAGCAGGAATATTTGAGCCAGAGGTTTCTTGGTGTACAAAACTAACTAATTAGAATGTGCACACATTGGCCATTCTAGAGGTGAGGGAAGAGTATGCTGCAGTGATTGGGGGAGATTTACAAAGGACTCAAACGGAGCACAGAGTGGCACAAAAAATACAGAAGACAGCAACACTGATTAATATTATTTAGAATCATGGAGATATTCTATCATTCATGACATCATATCAACAAAAGACATGCGTTTTCATTTACAGATTACAATGAATAACACAAAAATGCACAGGGAAAAAATGACATCCAAGGAAAATTAAAGGGCCCTTGCGTCCTGTTGCATTTGTATTTCTCTGGATTGTAGTGTGAATTCAAGTTTACTCAATGATTTCAGTACAGGGTAAATCATTTTAAAGTTTGACATGTGGGGATGCTTGTAGATTTCTTATTAAAAAAGGCAGAGGGTTTTGTAAGTAAAGGAGAACTAAAAGTTCCAGAAAACATTTGTCCCAATAGACAGAGCACATTCATAAACCATACAAACAAGCTGTGTCTCACCTCTCCCCTGTGGAGCAATGGTGATTTATGAAAAATAGCCGTGAGTACTAAGGGGTCAAGACTCCACAATCCACTTAGTTGGGTTTAAACCCACAGCTAAGTGTCTGCATGCATGCACATGCTCTTGTAAAGATCACCAGATCAAAATAAAGAAGTTCCGCCTTGCTTTCTAGAAGCGAAGCCAATCACATTATAGTACAGAGATCCTCCCTCTCCTGATACAGAAAAGAGATTCAGTTTTTGTTTTCACAAAAATTTCAAGGCTCCTGTACTAACAATGATATCCTTTATTTCATGCCAAAAAGAGAAAAGTAAGCTTTGCATGCATTTCCTAGATAGCATGGATGTGTAAGAAATGCAATACGAACATTTCAGCAAAAATAAAAAAAATTAAAAAAGTCTGGGGAATAGAAACCGCAACTGTACATTTTTTACTCTTGCTAAGCGCAGCAACTCTTCCCTCTAGGGATAACAGAGATAATATAGAGAAACACTGGGCTGTAGAATTTGTAACTATGAAATAATGGAACCAAAACTAAAGATAAGTTTTACCTTGTGAAACGGTGTGTTTCGATAACTGGCCATTTACAAGGGAGGCCACCACTGAATAAAGCTGAACACTCTGTACATTCGGCGCTTCATATTTTGCTGGGGACAAAAAAGTAAAAACAGAGAGTCTGGGGTATGAACTTCGACCGTCTGCTGAATTGCGTATTTTTAAAATGGTGCCATAACCCGGTGCCGCCACCATCTGAACAAGCAGAGTATCAGATTACATTTGGAGACCTTAAATTTTTGGCCAAAAGAATATAAAAAAAAATGGAATATGGAGCCCTGATAGGACTTGGAAGAAGATTACCCTGCAGTGTATTTTTACCAACAACCCACATGACTGTAAATAAATTATGGTACAAATCGCTTTAAACGTCTTTTCAGAGACTTCCATTTGGGATAGAAAACACTCTATGAATAGAGACAGTGAATACTGGGGTCAGGGGGAGGGTTCTTGATGACCTTATGGGCTGTGGGTTGTACTGGCAAAACATGGAAGCCTTCTTATTTACAAAAATCTCTTTCTAACATGTATAATTGCAACGTATAGAGCAGACATTGACAATATATAATATATTTCTGGGGAAGGGAGAGACAAAACGTTCACATTTAGGTTTTAAAATGTTATAAGATTGTTCGCTTTAAGTATACAATACAATATTCTGTTTACATTTGCTTTACACCTAGAGATGGAATAGCAACTGGAAACTCGAAAAACCGAGTTCGAGCGGGAAATATTAGGAATTCGACGCGAATTTGGATTCTCAAAATATCCCGGAACCCGGATTTTCAATATTTTCGGACTTTCGATAAAATAGCGAATGTGCGAGTAATTGCCGATATACCTATACGCGAGCATCGAATTCGCGAGTAAGGGTCCTTTAAAACCGATACTGCGCGCATCGAGTAAAAATGCCGTGGTAACTAGGTTGCGAACACGAGCATCGAATCCGCGGTTAAAATGTCCATGGTATCTAGGCACGACTTTTTTTCCTTTTTTTGACGGAGATTCAAATCCACGAGTAAAACTGTCGATAAAGCTATACGCGAGCATCGAATCTGCAAGTAGAAAATGTACATGGTACCTAGGCGCGAAAGAGCTCAAAATGCGCGAGTGAGAGTAAAATTGATTTTCGAATGTCCCCCTATATATTCTAAAAGGTTCCCCAGACATTTCCCAGGGCCCACAGCCATTTACATTAAGATACCATTTAAATTTTAGTTGTATTTCATTCAGTACTTTTGAACTATGTGAATTACCATTGACTGTAATGGGTCCGTTTTTGAAATTTCGAACTCTCCCTATAGTTCGAGAGTTGAAAAACGGACCGACTTCCGAAGTTCGGCAATCTGTACTACACCACAAACATATGTGACCATTTTCAGCAGCCACTGAATTTTGGTAGTAGGAACATTGAGAGAGGTTTAAAAGTCAAATATCTACAAGTATATTTAACTCTGGTTATTTAAAATAGAAAAGATCCTATTGAAATCCAGCCCCCTTTCTGTGCCCATAGACATGGCATAGTGGTCACAAATTCTCGTCAGATTATCAGTACGTGAGCATTAATTCGCCAAGGCAGAGTATATTCTGTATACTTAAGATAGAACAATACTGGTTGCACCATGGATTTCCATTGCGAATATCAGCAACGTGTATAGCCACCTAAAGCCCCATGCTTTCTTTTAGGGGCTGGTCCAGCTCGTGAACAAAAACACGACGGCAGTTATGTGGCTCGGATTTTAGTATGTTTCCAAACAAATTGGAACAAAAAAAAGAAAAATAAACCTGTGATGCATCATCTATCTTAGTCTACTGCTGATGATTTACACATGCCAAATTCTGGTATTAATAAGATAAAATAACATAAAGGAGTTATCAGCATTGGTGTCTCAAGGTCCAAAGCATACTTTTTTTACAGATGAATGCGTAAGCTAAATGGCCTCATCTTTAATCAGTAAAAATGTAAACTGCTAAACAGATTGATGAAAGCTGCACTCTTGGGTGCAGTCATGCCTGACATTCAAGACTAAGGCGGTTGTTCTTGGCTCACCCTAGACCTCATTAAAACAGATTTTAGCTCACCGTTCAATTTCTAATAACAAGCTCACCAGGTGGTAAGTATCAGAAAATACAAAACGGTTCACTCAGTTCATATGCAGCGGTCCTCACTCAACCCTTACACTAACCAATACGGTATCTTGGTCTATTTTCATTCTGGCTTATATAAAGCTGGCCTAAAATCAATCATCCTTCGTTTGTTAGATACAGCTATGTGGCATTTAAAGGCCTAC
>JAACNH010004941.1:0-22179 GCA_019447015.1 Hymenochirus boettgeri | reverse complement strand
GGCCTCCGGGTAGGGTTGTGGGTTTTTAGTAACAGAAATGTTGGTGAACACGCTTATGGTCCGGAAGTGGGGTGTTTTGTCCAGAAGTGGAAGGGCTTTATACACATGACTGTTAAATAATTGCCCACGATCACGTAAACGATGCCCCACAGTGATTGGTAAATGAATGCCCAACATTGATTTTTGATCTGCAGGGTGGCAAATTTTTTCTTGGCATTAAGCTGCTCCTCCCTACAGGGTGCTGCTCTGTAATGTGCTATCACCCTTGCCTCATTAAGAGGCGGTCCTGACTACTGCCATATATAATGTATAGGCACATAGGCTAACCTGGTTCACCTGAGAATTCCATGCGCATTTGTGAAGAGAGATGGGCATAAGTAAAACAGGACATTTAAATACATCTATCATTTAAAGGGATGCCCACCCCCAAACTAAATTTAAACCCACTATTGGTCCCCTGTGTAGTTTAAAAAAATCCTTACCATACATCTATGCTCCTTACGTTCTTCTCCTGCAATGCTTGCCAAAAGTCTAGGAAACTAATAGTAGGAGCAGTCTTCCTTGGGAAATGTTTCTTCTTCTTTCTGCTCCTCCCTTGTCTCTGAGAGGACAGTGGCATGAGGCAGGGGGCCCTTCCCCCCTCCCTCCCTGCCTCCTGATCCCTCCATGGCTGCCCTTCTTTGCAATATAACTATCTGTTTGTATTCAGTTAGATCCACTAGACTTGAAGTTTAGTTCTTGAAGACGTTTCGCTAGTCATGTCCGACTGGCTTCCTTTCTCAATTCAGAATGACTTGACAAGATCTGTGGAAATTATGTACCCTGGAAAGTCCCAATTAGCATATCACAGCCCAGTTATTAAGGACCTCTGAATGCAAGGCATATTGCAATTGAGGTTAAAAGGTGTCCCAGGAACACCCAGGGTACGGTGTCAAAACAGATTGTACATGGCAGACAGTTGGTTTCCATGTTCTTCCTCCTGTCCTTTTTGCTTTCCCCCTTCACTGTTGGTATTCGTGTTGTTTTCTTTCCTTCTACTTCTTTTGACAAAGGCCCCAGTCCTGGATATCCACAGTTTTAAGGATCCTCTGAGATGTTTTCATTTCTTTAGCCTTCGCCAGCCGGCAAGTACATTTTTGAGCTGTTTTGGAAGTGTTAAACAGTGTTCAGGGTTGGTGGGTGCAATTATACCCTTTTTTTTTAGATGATTTTTCTTAAGATCCATGAGCCTCTGAGGGATTTGGGGGGGCGAAGGAGGGAGAGCTCCACACACATGCCAAGTTCTCTAAGAGGACAGCAAATGGCAGGTACGATGACACACAGAGAGGCTCCTATTCTTTTATGTTTTTGGACATTCATCAGGCCTGAGACAATAATAAGGAGCAGAAGAGAAGGTATGAATCTTTTAATACTACACAGTGGGACCAACAGTGGGGCAATTTAATTGTGGGGGGATTTTTAAAGAAGTATAAATTCTTGTATCATTCTTCCCACTTAACAAAGCCTTGGTGTGTACCTTCTCACCTGTGTTATGGCCACTGAGCATGCTCTGACGGCAGCTTTCCAGTTAGCCACTTAGTGTCTCTCTGAGGATGTCAAAGGTGTTTGCTCTGTTTTACTTCATAAAATGTCATTTTTTCTGTCTATATTTTTGTGAAGAAATCATGTAGAATGACAAGTGATGAATTTTATAAGGGTATCTCCCCAGAATTGTAACTTTCTTTTTTTTCCAGTTAAACTGAAGGACAGGAGTAATGCGATATGTCTTACTTCCTGTCCTTCAGTAAAACTTACAGGAGCAGGATAAACTTACCACGTATCGCTCCGCACTGCCGACAGCCTCCGACTACACTGACATTCCCCCCGACGGATCCACAGTCCTTGCATTGTGTGCAAGTGGGGCACGTGGGCCGGCAGAGACTGTCATGAAGCCGCACTGGAGCGATACGCGGGTAAGTTTCTTCTCTGTAAGTTTTTACTGAAGGACAGGAGGTAGACCATATCGCATTTACCTCCTGTCTTCAGTTAACTGGAAAAAAAAAGTTTACAATCCTGGTGAGATACAATACAATAAGTTAGCGAAAAATGTGATTTTGCCTAAAGGTTGCCTTTACCCAATAATGTCCTCTTTAAAATATTGCATCACACTGAGTCTGTCTGTTGTACGTGATATGATTAAAAATCCAGAACCCCACAATTAGGTGTTAACTTCAATTATTACTGTGGAAGGGACATGCTGTTATTTCTATGGTACAAAAAAAACAAACACCTAAAATAATCATGTTAATATAAGTAATAATAGTGGGGATCTTACAATAAAATAATGACGTAGTTAGTAGTGTACAGCATGTAAGTTTTGTGAGATCCCCTTTGAACACCACTGCTCTTTATATAGTACTGATCATGTTTGTTCTGCTCTCCTTGCAATGTGAACCAAAATAATTAACTGTAATGTTACAGTCTGTCCTTAAGGCATTTTACTGGTCTGTTCCTAATCAACTGTCACGCTTAAAACAGGATAATCTCATTGTTACAGCACATCAACATTATAATTTTGAACTGGTTAGTGCTGTAGGTAAACACATGCTTTCCCCTACCCAGAGATATATTTACATCTACTCACAGTATCACTAAAGATTTTAGGATTCATTTAATAAAGAGGTGCTATCATACATTTACGAACAAACTTTTGTACAATACCATGCATTAGTGAAATACTGCAATGGTATTGAATGGGCATAATCTATGACCGCGAATGCTCGTTAAAGGCGTGGTATCACAAATAGCGACCTCCCGTGCCTTTATTTATAATATGGCCCCAAGTTAGTAAATGTTTTTAAACTGTAGTAGCCTAACGTAACATAACTGTATATTCCCCTGGACTGCAGAGCGGAACTATATAACTCAAAATAAAAGGCGGAATATAACACTGTGTTATAATATATTTTATTGCACAGGAAAAATGCAACTTTTCATTCAATATAAACAAACAACACATTTCTTAATACATATTAGTGTATATATTTTTTTCAAAAACAACCATTCCATATATATAACAACTGGACAGGTCTACAAAGGTTAGAAAAGACAGTGACGAATCAAAAATGGGAAAGGGGGTAACCCAGAACAAGATGGAGAGATCTTTATGAAAGAAAGGCAAAATCCTAATCAACTAAGATAGAAAATGATTTATAGGTAGTATATGAATATTACAAAGGCAAAACATGCAGCTTTAAAGCTGTTTTTTAACTTCAAACTGCAGAATCACCTGACCACTATATCATTTAGCTGGAAGGCTGTGTAGCCTTCCACCTGCACACAGTATTTTGCTGGCAAGAGGTTACAAATAATCAGGCAAACTGATTCCGCTTAAGATAACAGAACGTATCTTGTGCAGTGACAGTGGATCAATCTTCTTTCTCGCTTTGCTACTATACAAGTCTTGCTGGGTTTCAGTCAGTGCCAATCTACAAAGTAAAGGAGTGGGCGAAAGAATAGTGAGGGAGCGGAGGATGAAAAGGACATTGCTAGAAAAAATATTGTGATTAACTAAATGGGTCTAGAGAATAAAAATATATGAAACCTGCCATTTAGGACAAAAAGAAAAAATTGTGGTTACTGGTCACTGGCCAGAATAATTCTGCTGTGTGTAGAAATGTAATGTAAAGAAGAGCAGTACAGGTAAGCATCTAATTAGCTTCCAACATACAGTAATGGACGCAAAAGGAATCTCAGCTAAAGCTTCTGTTCCCTTTCACCCCAATAATGACGTATTGTGGATGCAGAGTTCTGTATCCTAGTCAGAATAATTACCCTTGGTACAGATGCAAAGGGTCCCACTTATATTTTAGCAAGAAACTAACTAAGCCATGACCACAAGTTAAGTTACTGAGATCTGTATTGCTTTTGTTATTTGCAGAGGTAGAATATATGAAAACAAAGAAATGAACAGGTAGATTCAATAAAAGTTCTTATCGTTAAAATGGTGCTAATTTTGCCCCAACCAATCAATGTTATTTAACATTGGAAACTAAACATCTGATTGGTTGGGCAAATTAGCACCATTTTAACGATAAGAACTTTATTGAATAATCCTGGAAGTGTCTAAAATTGGAGGATGACAGCCAATGAGTAATTGTGTGCAACCACTGCTCTAGTCATTGTGTGGCAAGAATGTGTAGTTTGTGGATGTTTGCAGCTAAACAACCATTTCTGACCCAGAAAAAACTCACAGATTAAGTCCAGGCCATCACATTGCATGTGCATTTCCAGCGCGCTACTGCATGTTGACTAGTGCGTGTGCAAAAATTGCAGATCACACACACTCGGATTACGGATTACAGCACAACGCAGGGGAGCGTGCCTAGTGTGGCCAGGCCAATTGTGAACACTTTTTACGTGCTTTTAACATGCAATGCACGCAATCATAATCGGATATAGCATGTTAAAACAGCGCAGTGTGGCATAGCCCTCAATCTATTGTTCAAGACATGTAAACTGTGCCAAATCATTTTCCAGCTAATCACACAGTTAGGCACGGCCACACTGCAACACAAACGCAATCACACACGAATCGCATGCAATTTCATGTGCGATTTTGTTGCGTTTGCGCATGCGTTTTTTTATTAAGTATTGAAAACACATGCAATTTAAAATGCGGAACACAAAGCGCAAGCGCATCGCCCCGAAAACACGCGTTTTCGGTGCGTTGCCGCGATTCCAATGATTTGAAAAAACGCAAGCGCAAACGAGAAAATCGCAGCAGTGTGGCCTAGCCCTAATAAAGGATTCATTACCACCAATCCTAAATCTACCTTTTCCCCTTCTTTTTCTTCCGTCTTCTTTCATTATTTTTTTAGAGTTTTGCTTTTAAAAGGGGGCAGGGCACAGCTTTTCAAATCCCAGCCCCTCCTGGCACACTATATGTAGAAACTATGCAGTTATCCCACCCTGCTGAATCTGGCTTCCGGGTAGGTTGGGGAGAAAGGGCATGATGGAGTGATGTCACGAAAGGGGGTGGGGTGGGAGGAGTTAGGGTGGGACAACACGCCATGTGACGTAAATTACACCACATAAGGGCGTGGCTGGGGCGTGTCCGGGCAGTGTGGCATAATTTACATCACAAGAGGCGTGGCTAAAAAAGTGACTGGAAAAAATAGGCGTTGCGAAGGCGGACTCTTAAGGTGGTTCGGGTCATGGGTTTGGGTGGGTCTCGTGGGTGTGTGGGAGACCACCCCAAAATCAGGGAGACTGCCCGCGAGGTGGAATACCTGACTATGCATTCTATAAAAGCAAAGCTTATTTCTCTCACTGCATGGTTAATTGATTCAGAATGAAGATCATGAAAAGGAATAAGCATTATCTGTTCCAATGCAGCATTATACCTAAAGAAACACACACACATACACACTGCCCTTCTAACTCCTACAGCTAAAATAACATGATTTAAGAAATAGAATAGCCAATCTGCTTACTTTCCTATAGCAAAGCAGTTTCACTTACGCTATAACACAAAATCACTGATGCTTTTGGTTATTTGAAGGCAACGAACCTCTCCACTGCCACTGCTCCTCGCTCTAGTTGTGCCTCAGATTCGTGAGGGCTGGGCACAGAGAGAAGGGAATGCTATAACAAGGAGTTGAGCTGAGAAGGTTATAAGGAGATATGGTAAAGAAGCACTAAAGAGCAAGGGATCATGTTCCTAGCAGCTCTAAGAATATAGAAAGGATAAGGCAAGTCATTTTGTCCCTTTAGAAAGGCAACACTTTTACACATACTATTAACACTTGGTCTGCTTATTCACTTCAAAATTTAAAAACTTTTAATTTGTTTTTTACCTGCCCCTACTACACTCGTTAGATGCAGCACTCAAGTTTGAGTACATTGAGAAGTATCGCCCCGTTCCGGCAGAGGAAGCCACTCTTCCTCTTCTGCGCATACACACGCTTGTTAAAGATCATAGAGCGTGGAAATAGAAATGGAGCAATACTTCTCATTGATAGTGATGAATCCTGGTTTCAAAACGAACCTGGTAATCCCGCAGAAAATTTAGAATGGGCAGAACTTTCAATGTAGAAAATCCAGAGTAAAAATGGTGAAAATCAGGTGAAAAAGTCAGATCTGTGATTAATTTCATCTTCAAAAAATGTATCTGTGGATCGGTATAATTTCAAACATTTCATCCTAAATATGGCAGTTGGGGTTTAGGGCAGGTAACAGACTAGTAGGCACTTCTTTGTTTTAAGGAGGAAGTGCCCTTTGAATTTCATAGCAAATAAAAATGAAAAGCACACATTTTATAAAAAAATCCGCTACAACACCTCAAACTGAAGAAAAAATGTTCTGTCAGCAGTAATGTATTTCTTCTAATCTGTATGCTTACTGATAGGCAAGACATGGAAGACTGGAGGGGGAGGATTTATATTTGTATATATGTAAATATTTGTCTTAGAGATAAGACGAAAGAACACTGTGAACTATATAACATTCTCATGTTAACTTTGATGATAACTATCATCAAAAAGATAAAAAATATCATGTCCCTCTGCACATTCAAATATGAATTTTGTAATACATAGGGAGCAATAATTCAGCCTATCTAGTTTAAACACGGAATACATTTAAGGGATATACCCCACTGCCGAGTTTTCTCACACGCTATGACACGCTTGCTATCCGTTAGCATGTGAGATTCACAGTGCATGTGATGTGGGTGGCCACATTGCATGTGCTGCAATCCTTTTTCAGAGGGCATGCGATCACCATTTTTTTTGTATAGCAGCAACAACGGACAGTTACATTTGCTTTTCACGGCCGTAGCATCCATTATAGTGTGGCCTCAGCCTTACTAAGAAAATGCTGATTCCTGCTGTGGCATTTCTAATTAGAAGAAATCATAATGGCATAGCATGGGTAGCTGAATAGCTGAACATGTCCATTGTCAAAAAATAAATAAATTAAAAATAAGATGTGCTTGCCAAGCTAATGTATTTTCAATACAATCTGTCACCTTAATGTCAGTGTCTTTTTGTTTATACTTATCTGAGCTGACACTGAAATGCTGTGCTTAAGAAACATAAATCATACTTCCAACTTTCCCAGACAGTCTACTTGCTCCTTGCAGGTATATATTTGTTTATGTTGATAATGCGCACAAGCAGCTGATACATTTATGAATAGAACATCCCTTTGTACTTCAGTAAAAACATTTTAAAAGAAGAGCTGATTACAATGCTAGACAGCATGAAAGGAAACAGAATAGTATGAAAATGTTATTCTATTGCCCAATTTTAGGTTCACAAAAAATATTCACTATTTATTTTTTCCTGGTTATAAAACATACAGCCTAACTAAGTTAAATTAATTTATGGAAGAAGAAAACTGGACCTCTCAAGTTCTTAAAAAATGCATATTATCATTTGTTACCCTAACAAAAATATTAGGAGTGGCAGAACAATTTGAACTAATGAGGCTGGATACATAAATTAGCCAGTTAAAGTGCACAATACGGAAAAACGGTTATTTTAAATTGACCATAACTGGAAACTATAATTCTTCCCAACCACCACTGTATAATTTTTTTTGTTGATCTGCCCATATTTCTTTAGATATCCAATCTAAAACTCTTATATTTCAGCTGTCAATCAAGTTCCTGCCTCATAAATTTTTCTTCTGTAAGTAGTTTTACTGTAGCTAGAATGGTGACGAGTTTTGACAGTTAAAATGCTGTACGTTATGTCAGGCTTGACAGTTGGTTTGTGGTTAAAAGTTAGGTCGGGTGAAAGTGGGAGTGGTTAAAGAGGGAGGGGGGATACTGCTCACACAAAATGAGTGCTGGATTGAAGACATGCCAAACACATGCAAATCAGAGTAAGTGCAACTTACATGTATTCAATTATAATTAATATAAGTAATTTTTTCAGTATAGTGTCCCTTTAGTGTGTCTTGAAAGAAACTAAAGTTTATTTCTGAGATTTTTCTATTACACTATTTTTTCAACTTTGATAGGCTGTTGTAGTTTTTTAGAAACCTGAATGGATATAAAGGCAAATAAAGCTATTTAAAGTAGCTTTAAAAGTTAATTTAATTTGGTGTTTTTTAGTGACGCTTGGAAGTACATAAACAGGTGCATAAGTGATATTCAAGCTTCGCTCTCTGAGACAATTGTCCTATTTTGCTTTAAGCGATACCGTGCCTTTAAAGAGTATGTCCACCCCCATACTAAATTTTGATATGTTGCAAGGAATCTATAAGCCTCGACCTCTTGGGGTTTTCTAGCAATTCCTTCAACATATCAAAATTTGTTTGGAGTTGACAAACCCGTTAACGTCAGTTTGATCTGATCTGTTAATATCCGATCAGTTTAACAATCATTTACGATCATTAATTAACGATACGACTATCGTAAATTACGATAACACAATCTTAAATTTACGATCTCCATAGAATACCATGCAGTAGTTTACTGATTACAAATGTTCAGCTAAATGTACAACCGCCCCGTACATTTACACCCACTTCGTACATCAGTAACACCGCAGTATCGCTAAAGTTTCAAATAGGGCCCAATGCGGCTTATTTACCCTGAGCTGCTGGGCAGGTTTATGAGTTAAAGTTGCAAGACTTTAACTCACCTAAGCGCTGAGGCATGGGTTTGAGAAAAGACACCCTGCGCAACTGTCCCTCTCAATTTAATATCGCCTTTGAGCACAATTCTTTTGACATTTACCAAGGCCCCAAACGAAGGGAGATTTTCTTGGAAGTGATAGCAGCACTGGGTAATCTCCCCCAATGTATTTAAAATATGTGAATAGTTTAAAATTCATACTTGAATTAATTTTGCAGGATATTTGAGAAATTTTACTAAAATAAATGGTACAGAATGTTCTGGTATAATAAATGCTGGTTTACCAAATTGGGCTCTTTAAATTACAGCATCTTTAATTGCAGAAAGAATATTTATCTGACCAGGGCTAAATTTTATGCTCTCCAAAAAACAAGACACACAAAATGATTCAAATCAAATTTACAGCAAACAGAGGGAAACGAAAACTCAGAGACAACCATGCAGGTAAGTAAATATTCCATGCTTAAAGTATTTACATATAAATTGCTAAGGGATAGGTGAATATTGCTGGCTATAAACAGCTATATAAACACAGCATATGATAAGAACAAGTGCCATCTGGTGTGTTACGAAAGTGCAACTGGAAATAGGAATTCCCCAATAAACAACCAGAGAGACAGAAGAGAAAATGAGACCTAATATTGCAGGAAGAAATATTAGATGGAAGACAGGGTGCAAGATAAGTTAGAATAGAAATGTCAGATCACTTCAAACACCTTAGCTTGCAAAGAAAGATTGTATCTTCGTTAAAACATCTTTGGTTAAGAATGGGAATTGTTGGTATCCTTTACCAGTAGTGTTATGTAAAAATGGTTGTGAGTGTTAGGCCAATAAATAGGACCCTGTTTTCATTCTGACATTTGTGAAGTGATATTGCATACTCAGATTTCCATCTGAAGCTACAAATATCCAAAAATGTCAGAGCATTACCCCATGCTCTGTACACAGAAGTTCACATTTACATCTGTAACATAAACACAGTTTAGCAGTCTCCCCTTTTCTAGTAGAGAAAGGTTAAATAAAAAGCTAGAGGTTCGAATTCACACTAGAAACACACACCTTCAGCCGGAGGTTAAATCATAACTGTATTAACCACAAAAATAGCCTATGATGATAAAAGGGGGACTGTATGAACAGACCTTGAAAAATGTCCCTTAGTGTTCTCTGTTATGGTTCAGATCTTTGTAACTATCAGGTCTTTCTATGACAACACTGCCTCAAGGTCTCTGACAGCGCCATATCCTTTCAAATACAGAGCAATAAATATGTTGTTCCCTTATTGTGCATTAATGTAAAGGGCTACTGTAGTATTTCTTAATACTGTCTATGGTTTCTTTATTATATGGAAGGTATATTTTTACTTTGACGTGTTGAGATGTATTTTAGAGCATTGCTCTGGAAATCTTGCTTTCCACTTGCTCCCTTCTCTTGCATGAAAACTATCAGGGAGATTCAATATCCCGGCTAACAAAAAATAAGCGCTAAAATACAGCTAACCTATGTACTAACCGTGTAGCAAAGGTTTTGCACTGCCTGCACCACGTCACAATTTTTTTTCTTTCGCTGTGCAAAGCGATGCAATCCATTGATGCACGCTAGTTTTTTGCGCAACAATTAACGCCTCTTCAATGGTGTCTTAAAATACGAGCAAAAGTCGCAACTTACCGCTAGTGTTTTCGCATGTATTAACGGTCGCAAAGTGGTTAATACATTGCAGGAACGATTGCACATAGGTTGCGATAGCGAAATATATTGCATCTCCCCCCTATGTTTGCACAATGCTTGGATGCTCTCTCTTTGAGATGTTCCTAAATGCACTGAAGCAACTTTTGACATGTAAAGTTCATAAAAAAGGACAATTCAACTGTAGAAAAAAGTTGCTGCTATTGGCTAGTTGGAATTTGAATCTATTAAGGTGCATTTATATGATAATTTAATTTTCCTTTAATCTAGCTGGGATTGTTTTTACATACTTGTATAATTGTCCTTTAAAGCACAATGGTAGGTAGAATAGAAGCTCATACCTCTCTATAATTATAGAAACATGGTATGATCTGTAGTATAAAAAGTTTACTAATTTCAACTGTTTGGAGTTAGTGTCAGCAGGTTATACGAGAGAGGATATGCCAAGCCAGTCAGAGAGTGCTAGTCTGTATACTCTACTATCTCTTGCTTAAAAGTATTCCAACTAGGTGTAACTACCATCTCACCTCAGAAAATGAACACCTATACACTCTGTGAATCTGTGAATGAACATGCTAGGAACTAAATTTACTGTACAGGATGGTAGAGTAATACAGTGAGCTTTTTGAAGCATGGCCTCCCTTTTAGCCCCATGGTCAGTTCTATGAATGTCTATGAGATGTCTATGAGATGTCTAGAACAATGTTACTGCTATTGCTTGTTACATGCAATTTGGTCTGACAATGTACAACACCCTTCAGATTTACCTGCAATGGGCTGCTTGTAGTTTCTGTGGTGCAATAATTATTAAGTTTACAGTATGTGGGAAGCTCATGGTTTATCGGGTTTCTCTTGTAGGAGTCCAGGTTTCCTATAATGCATATTCCTATTCATGCAGTGAGATGGATTGCAATGTTTAGTTATCTTTTGGTGTTGAAGAGCACAGAGGGGACCTGCACCCATGCCTTGTAGGACTCTTGCACTCTTTTGCACAACTTGCATCAAAAACAACCAGCCCTCCCTTTATAACTAGCACTCTAATAATCAGCTGTTCATCATAGAATGGTAGCAGAGCAGTCAGAGGAACCTCTTTCTACCAAGGAGAGTATCCCTCTTCAGACTGCTCCCCTTATTCAGCACCTTCAGTTTCAATGACATCTTCTTTGGCACTTCCAGCGACCACCCCATCAAAAAAGAAATCTTCATTAAAGACTGGGTTCCTGCTGTTTCTTGATAATGGTACTCCTTGCCGATGAACTTTTCCTGGGTTAAGGTACAGAACTACACAACAGTTTACCCCCTAAGGTCACAGAGTTTGTCAAAAAGGGTCTCTGCTGCTGCCAATTAGCCTTACTCTAAGTCTGGCATTTGAAGGATCATACTCTGCCACCAACCTCATGCTACCACCTTTGCTTAGTCCAAGAGTGTGTTCCTTCTGCAATAAGTCCAAAGGTAGCATTCCCTGCTGGCCGCTTCCTATGCCGGCACCTTTAGCACCACCGTAGTCTTCTCCTTGGTATGCTAGGGCTGGTATCTGCAGAGCTCACTCATCTGTGGAAAGTGAGCTGTTACGTGCAACTGAGTGTTTTAGCTTAATGAGTTTGGACTGAGTATCTGGAGTAAATCTTAAGCAAGGAGACTGATCTGGAAGAAGTGGAGAGCTGAAGGTGAAGATTCTGCTGAGGAACAGGTATCATCTCTCCTCCACTGAAATACCGGTAGGGATTCATCAAGGACATGCCAAATTCAGAAGTGCTTAGCTGGGACCTCTCCTCCCCATCTGTTCCACTCCTCTCTGTGAGCTTGGAGACTGGATTGTGATGGGCATGGTGAGAGTGATCCTTGGTCCACTGTGAAGAGGGATTCCTTTCTACGTGTGTGTGGACTTCCCATTAAAGTCACAAACCATATGATGTCTGTGCCTTAGGAACATATGGTAGTGACATGGCTGTCTGGACTGAGGTCTGCATTTGTGCCGAGATCCTCTCTGATGCCCATTCATCAGCACTTCAATTTGTATAATGTGGCGGTTCGCAGCTTTTAAAAGATTGCGGCTTTCTGAGGCAGCTTTGGCAGGAGACAGGGCTACGCTGAGGCGGCGACTAGAACGTTCTGTTCAGAGGCTGAGGAGCCAAGGTTTGGTTTTGATGTTACCACATCTCCTGATGAAACTCCCTCACTCCTCCACCTTCTGCTGGTACACTACTGAGTTTTGGTGGAATAAAGAAATCTGGTATTTTATCTGGAGTCAGCACATTGCTATAGAGCCACCCTTAGACTGCTTATCACTGACTCTCCTGCTTGGCCTCTACTGTGTCCACTGCCACGGATTCTCTCATAGGCCACATTTTGATGGAGGAAAGATTACCGAAGCAGTATAGATATGGTCTTAGCTGAAAGACACAGAACAATGCTTTATAAAACGTGTTTTCAATACACTGTATAACTAATACAACACCTAGCAAAGTTTGGGTTGTTTTATCTGAAATCCTTTACAAATATGTATGAGGGTAACACAGGCATTAGCAGGTAATGCTTTTTTCAAACAGAGGTGGATAGCTTCAGGAAGAATCAATAAAGTTATTATCGTTAAAAATGGTGCTATTTGCTCCGACCAATCAGATGTTAGCTTTCAAATGTTAAATAAAATCTGATTGGTTGGGGAAAAATTATCACCATTATTAACGATAAGAACATGCTCATGCAGTATAAATGATTCTTCACTCTGAAGGCAGTAAGGTTGTGAATTGCACTGCCTGAACATTTTGTGTGGCTTAATCTTTAAGCATATTTATAAGATCTTGTATTTCTTTTTGGAGGAACACACCATACAGGAATCAGTTTTAGTAATAGGTGTACATTTTAAATTGTTAAAGTTTTTTTCACTATCAGGGTTATTCTATATAAGTTCTTATATCGTTAAAATGGTGCTACTTTTGCCCCAACCAATCATCTTATTTAACATTTGAAAGCTAACATCTGATTGGTTTGGGCAAAATTAGCACCAATTTAAACAATAAGAACTTTTATTGAATACTGTATGTATATGGAGGGAAATGTTCTCCTTTTTTTGATTTTTTTTATTTTGAATTTATATCTGTTACCACTGATCACTGATACCTCATTTTTTTCTTATTGCATCTGAATGTTGTGAAAAATGTTAATGAAACACAACATGACTATGTACCAGAGAGCCGTTATCGGCTATTTGTGTCTTAAAGTCATGTTAACCAATGTACCAAGCATTAACGTGACTTTAAGACACAATAACGGCAGTTGTGACGTTACGCAAATTTTGTGTCACGTACTGACGCAACCAATTTTAAAGAGCCATTAGCGGCTCTTTAAGACATAATCTCTAACGCCAGCAGATAGCTGGCGTTAAGATTCGCAAAAGGAAAGGAACTCTATTTGCAATGCACTGAGAGCCACTATCAGCTCAGTGCATTGCCTAAAGGGGAGAGTGATAGCGACTCTCGGTACATAGCCCCTAAGTATTGTGGGTAAAATACTTTACTTCCTCTCTAGCCCTGTATTTCTGCCGTGAGCCTTCTTCTCAGCTTCGCCTCCATATAAATAAGTGTCTTTTTGCACACTCTACTGATTAGATTAGCACTGTATATGCTTACTCATATGGTCAGCAACAAGTTACACCGTCAATACTGTCAGTGATTCACAACCCTATAGAGATGCCATAATAACAAGCTTTTATCAACAAGACTAATGCCTAATTAGGTGTACCACACTTGTACGTTGACACAAGCGCATGTTAAAGAAATTTAGCTGCTGAAAAGATTAGGTTTATTTCCCTCATAAAAAAACAATTGTTGCCCCTCATTATACAGGGGAAATGCAGTGTCTTTCCAGAAGCACCTAAACTAATGCTTTTCCAAGATTTTATCAAAAGCCAGTTTTCATGGATAAGTACATTTTACTAATCAAGCTCTACAGAAACCTAAAAATGTAACGTCTATAGACATCCCACCTCCCACACCTCCGAACCTGCGTTCCGGCAGGTTGGGAGGAGGCATGGCCGAGTGACGTGACGTCACTGGCGTCACTAAGGGGTGGGGTGGGGCGGGCGGAGTCAGGGGAGGGCCAGTTACCCCCCTAGCACGCCTTTAGTGGTGGCGTAAATTACATCACGTTAGAGGCGTGGCTAGGGCGTAACTGGCCCGTGTGGCGTAATTTACGTCACATAGGAGGCGTGGCCAAAGAGAGAGGGGCGTTCCGGAGGTGGACTCTCAGGTAGGTTTGGGTCACGGGAGTTTGGGTGGTCTCGTGGGTGTGCGGAGACCACCCCAATCCGGGATGGGATGGGATCCTGCGTGTATGCTGTGGAAAAAAAGAAAATCTACTGTTGCTCTGGACTCCAATGTTTTGAAGGGTTAGATGCAAATAAGGACAATAGGTATGAGGTGATAAGAATTGTCACCTATTTCTGCTCTTTTGCATGTTCAAAAAAGCTGAACACACATACTTACCTCCAAACTCTGCGGATCATGTAAATAAATGTAATAAATGTGAGCTTTCCAGCCACTGGGAGTTTTATTAAATGTGAACCTCTCTCCCTGTTTTTTATTTTTTCTATTCCCAGCATTGTATAATATGATAGAGGCCTCTTTTCCTTTTTACCAAGCCAAGCTGAACAATGCAGTAGCTTATTGTTTTAAAAATCTCTTTTCCCTGCAGAACACTGTGTTTTTGCCTCTCTCTCTACACCTTCATTCTTAATGTCTCTTTCTGCATTCTCCCCCCCCCCCCCTCCTCAAACAGACATACAACAGCCCCGGCTACACCTTTTACATTCATGCCAACAAAATACACAGCCTGCTTATTCAGTGTTTTAGACAAACACAGTTTTCTCTTCAAAGGATCTAGGATTTTGCAATTCTCAACTTTTCCAGCACCATTAACATATAAAACAAATAATACAAAATGCAAACAAAGAAATGCTAAAATCGCAAACTGCTCCCCCCACTTCTTTCTGCCATTAATAAATGATAATGTTCATTCTGGTGTGCTTTAATTTGCAATGCATCTAAAGGCATATATAAATATACATGCAAATCTTTCTTCAAGTGCAAATTATGCAGTGCAAGTTCTCAGAGAAGAGTTGCAGTGCTCTGCATGGGTATTAAGCATAAACAATTTATCAAAAAAGTGTAGGCTGTTTAATCTAATGAATGTTGTAACCCTTTTAACAGGTTATTAAAGTGCACAGTGCCCACATAGTGTTTTTGTTGGGTCCTTTAGTCCGAGACCCCACTGCAATAAACAGAAAGCCACTGTGTTTCTGTGCACTCTTACCATGCACTTGCATCCACTTGTATCTTCTTTATTGTGTTCGCACTTGCATTCTTTATGTTAAGGACCGTAAAAAATCACATAGCCTATTGATGTGTTCAATTGTATCTGCTTATGCCAGCTTTTACATGCACTTCCATAGACTTGTATTACCGTATACGCTTGAGTATAAGCCGAGGTTTTCAGTCTTTAAAAATAGCCTGAAAACCGAACCTCGGTTTTAAACTCTGATCAATCACTCCACCAGGGAGATTCAATAAAAGTTCTTATCGTTTAAAATGGTGCTAATTTTGCTCAACCAATCAAACTTATGTAACATTTGAAAGCTAACATCGTATTGGTTGGGGCCAAATTAGCACCATTTTAAATTCTAAAACTTTTATTGAATAACCCTGTTAGTCTTGAAACCAGCAATCTGGCTGTTGCTCACTTTACATCCACTGATCTGGATGCCGAGTAGTGACGTCAGGCGGCATATCAATACATGCGGAGCGAGCGGCAGCCAGATTGCTGGATTGAAGACTAAGTGCCCAGGCAAGTTAACACTACCAAGCCCAATCCTCTAATGAACTGGGTGGTGGTGGAATGTTTTGGCCTGGCCTGAGGGTGCTTGCCACTGCAGGTTTTTGAAGCTACAACTTCCAGCAACTAAAGCATGCTGGAGTTGTAGTTTCCAAACATCTGAAGTGCCAAGGAATTGGGGGTTGCTCTATGGGATTACTGTCCATTTAAAGAACAACTAATGCCTCAAAACAGTTGCCTTCTGATTCTACACTATACCTCGAGTCAATCAGTTTTTACAATTTTTAGGTAATATGTCCCTCTGCTTATACTCAGATCGACTTATATTCGCATATATACGGTGTGATCTGGCAAAAAACTGACCAAAAATGGGTAACGCATACGTTAGAAAATTGAAGCGGATTGCAGCGCAGTGGGACCTACTTTACGCAATTTACATTTAAAAATGTCACTGCGGATCGCAAAGAGCAAATCGAGCGCAAAAGGAGCAGCGAATCATAGTAGTGGGGGCCTAGCCCTTAAGGGCTATTTGACCAACTAAAAGTTTTAATAAATATGATGGGTGCAGTCCAACTATATATCTGCAGTATATTAAATGGTCGAATGTATCATTTCCCATACTGTGGCAAATTATACATTTCAAACACTTAGACTTTACATATGAATCCAAATTCAAAGGGATATTTATATAGGATAATATAGTGGCTAATAATATGTATATATTTAACCCAAAGTGTGTCTAAATCCATTATTTATATATACGGTGATCCGGATGCCTTGCCCTGATCCTTCTCCCAATACATGCTTGCGGCAAATATCTCAATATCCTGTTATAAGTTTAGTGACATCAAAAACGTAAAAGTCAATAATATAATAGCTCACACAATAAGTTCGGTAGTCCGGGTGCTGCCACCCCAGACCTGTCACTCCACTCAATCACACTTTTGAGGTCCCTGGCCATTTCGGGCTGAGCCCTATAACTAAGGGGGTGCAGCCTGAAAAGCATCAGTGCCTCTTTAATAAACACTTAAATAAATTAGAGCGTTTACCTTTTATGGAGCTTTAACATCTGTGTGCAGTTTGTTCTGGAGAGCACCTACACCTTTCTTCCTGTTTGTGCTTGAATAGTTTAGACTTTAGCTTGCTCTTATAGTCCATTTTTTATACACTAACCATTTAGCTGCTCTCATTGGCATGTCTTTATCTGTTAATTTTGATCTAAAAATATGGTCAATAGGTTTTTTAGAGCAGATTGAGGATAGTGCTTTTTAGTTCTGTCTATATAAGAAAAATGTCACAATGTCACACATAGCCATTGTAGCCGCAAAAACTGCAGCAAATTTCCACTGAAAGTTATCTTTAGTGGCTCCACAAATGTGATTTTGGCTTGGAACATTGGGAAATTAAAACTAGTGGAACTCTTTTTGCATTTTCTTGATATTGTCTATGTGAAAGCACAACATGGCACAATATATAAATGTCTTCTCTTTAGACTGAACTCACATCATGCTGTTTATTGCATACTATCATAATTATCGCCTAAAAACACACGTTCTTTGTTGCCATGGTTTTCCCTACTGTAAAAATGTACATTAAAAATTCCATAAATTCCACTGCTTTAGATAAGTGTTTTATAGTGTGCAACATTTACCATTTTGGCCATTCTAATCTTGGGCACGCAAGTATTCTGACACTACCTTGAGAAGCTGACCAACTGGGTATTCTAAAAATGGCTTTCTACTTTCTTGTTAAGATCTAGGCAGCTCTATGAGGCTCACTGGTGTAAAATTAAAACTGATAAACAGCAGATAGTTCTTGCAATATTTTTGGAGCAGCTAATTGGACATCCTAAGTGCTGACTTACTGGCTCTACTGAAGCAAAACACCTGCATTCTTCTCATCAGATCAAGTGGATGAGTAATGTTACATTAAGTGACTAAAAGATAATGTTGCTGGTACTTCGTGTAAATTGCCCTTCATTTTGGTTTAAAAGTGTTCAGAATGCTTGTTCATAAATAATGGCTGCTAAGGTCTGTCTGATGGTAAAATCCCACTGGACAGATTTATTTAGTTGTTTGATACAGAGGGAAGGTGCCCAGAGTTGAGCAAAATCCCATTAAATGTATAGTCTAAAAACTTGTGTCAACCGTGGTATGTGTTTATATGATGGGCAGACCTCTACCATGGGTTCTCATTGTGCATGAACTGCTAAATAATTTCCCTGTGCTATAATGGTATTTTTAGTGAAATGCTCTCTGGATACAGATATGTGCAATATGCAATCTCATTTCCCAAACCATTCTCCAATCCTTTTAAAGTTCAAGGTACAATTAATCAAAGGCCCAATTCAATGCAGATCAGCATGAGTGTTCTACTCTGATAAGCAGTTAATTGTGAAACACAATGAAAGCTGAACACATTAAATGCAATTGATATTATACATAAAAAGGCAAATAATTAATATATTTACCTACTGTGTCTCTAAATCTACCAGCTCCTAACTAAAGGCGTATTGTGCTAATTTACTCTTGCATCAATAGGGAGAAATCTACAAAACCCATTGAACCCTTTTCCAAACTCTTGTTCTTAGGTAGACCAGAGTTTGGAAAAGGGTTCAATGGGAGAAAAGGTTTTCAACACTGGTACAACTAAGGATATAAAAAGGACTTGATGGATGAGTAACAGGGAACCTGGGGAAAACAATATTGATAGCTGACTTTTAAAGGCTTGGGATTTTAAGGGGCTAAAACAATATGTTTTTGCTCCCAGTATTAAAGGTTGTTTTTTGTATGGATTTAATAGAAGTATTTTTTTGAGTTGAATTATAGCAAAACTCATGTGGGATGTAAGTATAATATTGCTTTGTAAAAACATAATATATTATTTTTGCACAAGAATATCTTGCAGTTTTCTCCTATATTTGTCAATATTTACAGTATTTTAAGGTTATAAAACTCCTAGACCATGTCTAATAAATAATTATTATTATTTTTTTTTATTATTATAATAATATATAAATTATAATATAAATTATATTAATGTTTTTCTTACAGTATAAAAACGTCTTTGAATAATTTTATGAACCTCTATATGCAGCACCGAGAGCCCATTGCTTCCCCTCTGCTCTATGTGCAATGAAGTAATACAGTTTGAGGGACAATGGATGGATGAAATGAACATAGAGGTGGTGACTTGAAAGCCTACTGCAATTTATTTATAGCAGCAAAACTGTCACCACTGCATTAATAGGGAGTTTGATGTTTACCGGGTTAACTCCCAAAGGAACGTTTACCAGGTAAAGCTTAATTCAACAGGTAAATATTTGAATCACTGGTTAAAGCTTTCAAACACTGTCCATCCACCAAGGCAAATACAAGTAACATGTAATAGGAACACCATACAGTATAGAATGCACACATATTATGTACAGCTATGTTGCCATGAAATCTGGAAAAAATCATTAATTCTTTTTTTGTTGTTGTTCATGTCAGATTGTCAGGTATGTGAACTCACATGATTTGTCATTTGTCTAATGAATGCTTTGTATAGTAGGGACAAATAATTAACAAAGTACCAAATTTACTGGAAAGTGGTTGTGAACCCTTGGCGCTCCAGATGTTTGGAAACTACAACTCCCAAGGCATGTTGGGAGTTGTGTTTCTAAATATCTGGAGTGACAATGTTCATCACTGCCTGGGATAAAGGAATAGCCATGCTCCAGTATTCCTGGTGTATTAACTAGCAGGGAAGGGGGGCTCCTCTTAACTAGTTAAAACCTCTTTGGCATTCATTGGGGTAATCGGGTAGGATGGACATAAGGTTGCAGTGTAGGGTGCTGTCCATGGTGCTAGGGATACGGGAATCTTACCTGTTGGTTCCCGCACTGTGTTTGGGTAAGTGCAGCTGAATTGTCCTTGTTTGATTGGACTCGGTTACAATGCACAGTGTGTTATATAGGAGGTCCTGTTGTAAGGCTTTCCTAGCTCTTGTGGGTGATATTCGGGTTATTCTCCTTTGTCTCAGGTAACTACTTTTCCGGTCGGTGGACCAACAGGTCCTCGGTAGATGTTTGTAGGCGAGTTATCCCTGATACCCCTGATAGAATGGTCCATACTGATACCAGGTCCTCCTCGTGTCTGGCTGTCTATGAATTGGCCGGGACTTACTTAACGTATATATATAGCGCTTGAGCCCTCCTATCCGGCTTTACGTATTGCTCCTAATACACACACCCAGCTTGGCTGCACTGGTCTATGTAATGACTGGGCAGCAATCGCTGTTCCTTTCTCAGTCTGCTAGGGTTGTCCCCAAACAATGGAATAATGTTATATTGTGTTTGTATTTGTGATGCTCAGTGATAAAAGAAGAGGGAAAGAAATAAGGAGGGGGAGGAGCCGGGAGTAGTAAAGGGGGAGGAGAATAAAGAGATTGAAATGTTTCATTTAGTTGTGTAACTAAACCACCCAATCACTGTATCATGTATCTCCCATCTATATTCTCTATGTACGAGACTCTGTGTGTCTATATAGCCTGGTCTCTACCCCGTTACATCCCTTGCTCCTCCTCACAGAAAGAATACCTGGCAAGCCTCCCATAGGCAAGAAAGGCAGGTTCACAGCATTAGGGTAGAAAGAAGTTAACTAAAGACTCTGATGGGAGGGGCATAAAGTAGAGTTCCCTTGCCAGACACGTGGAGGGATCATTTCAGTCAGGCATTTCAGCTAATTGCACAGTTTGCTACTCCTTCTGCATTCCACATGGCACCCCCTAGCCTGCATTCCCTGCACCCCCAGCCTGCATTCCACATGGCATCCCCCAGCCTGCATTCCACATAGCACCCCTAGCCTGCATTCCACATGGCACCCCCCCAGCCTGCAATTCCCATGGCACCCCCCCAGCCTGCATTCCACATGGCACCCCCCAGCCTGCATTCCACATGGCACCCCCCCCAGGCCCCCCCCTGCATTCTACATGGCATCCCCCAGCCTGCATTCCACATGGCATGCCTCACTGCTTCCATGCATCCCCCAGCCTCATTCTACATGGCATCCCCCAGCCTGCATTCCACATGGCATGCCTCAGCCTGCATTCTACATGGCATCCCCCAGCCTGCATTCCACATGGCAGCCTCAGCCTGCATTCCACATGGCATCCCCCACCTGCATCCCCATGGCATCCCCCAGCCTGCATTAAATTCAAAGGCATCCCCAGCCTGCATTAAATACAAAGGCATCCCCCAGCCTGCATTAAATACAAAGGCTCCCCCAGCCTGCATCCACATGGCATCCCCCAGCCTGCATTCCACATGGCTCCCTCCGCCTGCATTCAACATGTGGCAACACCCAGCCTGCATTCCACATGGCATCCCCCAGCCCGCATTCCACACGGCATCCCCCAGCCTCCTTCCACATGGCATCCCCCAGCCTGCATCCCACATGGCATCCCCCACCCTTCATTCCACATGGCATCCCCAGCCTGCATTCCACATGGCATCCCCCAGCCTGCATTAAATTTAAAGGCATCCCCCAACCTGCATTCCACATGGCATCCCCCAGCCTGCATCCACATGGCACCCAATAGGCCTGCATTCCACGTGTATCCCCACCTGCATTCGACATGGAATCTCCCCAGCCTGCATTAAATCCAAAGGCATCCCCTAGCCTGCATTCCTCATGGCATCCCCCAACCTGCATTCCACATGGCATCCCCCCAGCCTGCATTCCACTTGCCACCATAGGCCTTCATTCCACATGGCATCCCCAGCCTGCATTCCACACCCCAGCCTGCATTCCACATGGAATCCCCCCAGCCTGCATTCCACGTGGCATCCCTCAGCTTTCATTCCACATGGCACCCCCAGCAAGCATTCCACATGGCATCCCCAGCCTGCATACCACTTGGCATCCCCCCAGCCTGCATTCCACGTGGCATCCCTCAGCTTGCATTCCACATGGTACCCCCCAGCAAGCATTCCACATGGCATCCCCAGCCTGCATTAAATACAAAGGCATCCCCCAGCCTGCATTCCACATGGCATCCCC
>JAACNH010004940.1:0-22179 GCA_019447015.1 Hymenochirus boettgeri | reverse complement strand
TAAATTAACAATACTTCAATTATTGCACAACAGACTTATTAAATTCTTTCATTTGGCAAGTGCAAAGCATTCCTATATGCACACGCTATGCATATTTCTGTCTTTTCCTTAGCAACAGAAAATGTATCAGCTCAAACAACCAATGAAATAGTAACTTAAGTTAAGAACAGCAGAAATAAGAAAATACTCATTTTTATTTTAGTCTCGAATTTTCTTTTTAAAAAAGTCACAATTACAGGTGTGTCCAAGTAATTGGCTATGATCTGTAATAATATTAAAGGAGAACTAAACTTAATTTTTTTAAAAACCTAATGTGAAAGTTTTTTCTCACTGCAACACCTATACAGTGTAAGATTCTTCTCTAGCAAGTTACATTTACTACATGTAAAAATAGATTCTGTAAAATGATGGCTTCCATGTTGTTGTTAGTACAACCCACAGTCCATGAAGTCATCAAAGATCCACGCCCTCTGACCCCAGTATCACTGTCTCTATGCACAGAGATTTTTCTATACAGATGTCTCCACACCAATATGGAAGTCCTTGAAAAGCCTTTGAAAGCTGCTTGTTACCCTGCAGTTTATCTACCAGCAACTACACTGACTGGTAAATAAATTGCAGTAGGTAACAAGCAGCTTTCAAAGTCTTCAAGGACTTCCATATTCCATTTTTTTATTTGTTTCCTTGCAAAAGATAAAGCTTCCAAATGTAAATGTATTATCTGGTCCAGCTTTAGAAGTAAACTGTTAGAAGTTAAATACCCAGAATCTCCTTTTTTTGTTTCTGTTCCAAGCAAAAGATAAGCTTCTAAATGTACATATATCAGCTTTTCAGTGGTGGCATTATTTACATTATTTACATAGTAAAAGATTCTACATGTTCCAGCTTTCTATTAATATCTCGTTTGCTAGAGGTAAGAGCTATGCTTTAGCAAGACAGAGTGAATGTACAAGTAGCAGGTTTATTCTCAGACTTATATACACATAATGTGATTGGCTGTCAGCTTCTAGGAAGCAAGGCTGCAACTTCCTTGTTTTGATCTGTTGAGCACTACAGAGCATGTACCTGTATGCAGACACTTAGGGGGGTTTACCCAGCTAAGGTGGATTGTGGGAGCTTATTCCTAGTACTCACAGGTTATATTTGATAACACAGCTTGTTGTATGTTGTTAATGTGCTCTGTCTATTGGGACAATGTTGTCTGGAGAGTTTAGTTCTCCTTTAATATTGATTAAGAATTTCAATGTAATTAATCTTATAATTCCTTTTCCCACTTCCTCTACAATACCATTCAACTTTTGGCCATACCTGAATACTTGAGCTATCTGCAAGAGTATTTCCTTCACATTTGAATCTCCCACCTACTAGCCACTCTTTAAGGAAGAAGTAGCTACTAGGTCAGTACAGTGAAATAAAAAGAAATTGGATGGGTTCACTAGGCTGAATAGGGAAGGGGGAATAGACTGCATACATTTTTCCACACAGAAAACAAACCGGGGGTATCAACCCAGAAAAATGACCCAAGCTAATTAGTTATTACGTATATGTACTAGCACATATAAAATGTATATCAGCAGACACAAACACATATTGTCCATAAGTTGTTGCTAAAAATAATGTATGAAATGTATTAAAAGTATGTATTCAACATATGTTACGTGGTATATAGAATCACTTTAGGAAGGACAAGGAACCGACCTGATTGCCATACCAAAGTCAGTCGGGTTTATTTACCTCTAGTTTAGCTGCGCAGTAGTACAAAGGAATTAATATTGTACAGCTGGTGTTAAACTTTCACAAGAGGGTAAGAGACCAATGGGATTTACTCAGTACCGCCAATGTGTAGGGGCCAAAAACCAACCAACCACAGTGCTGACTAATGACCATAGTCAATATTACGACCGGTCAGAAAACATTGAAAACTTTTGTTGGTCGGTATTGACTCCTTTTACTTTAAAGGGACACTATACTGAAAAATGCCTCATCTTAATCTATAATTGAATACATGTATGTAGCACTTACTCTGATTTGGGTGTGTTACAGCATGCCTTCAATCCAACACACAGTTTAGGATCCCCCCTAAAGCCGTTTCCCCCCTACCTCTTTTAACCGCTCCCACTTCCATCCGACCTGACTTTTTTCCCACAAACCATCTGTCAAGCCTGCACACAGCATACAGATTCCAACTGTCAAACTCTGTCACCATTCCGGCTACAGTAAAACTACTCACAGAAGAATAGTTTTGAGAGCAAGGAACTGGATAGACAGTTGAAATACAGGAAGTTTTAGATTGGATATCTAAAGAAATAGGGGGCAGACCAATAAAAAATTATACAGTGGTGGTTGGGTTATAGTATTTCTCCTTTCATTGGATATGAAAAAGTAAGGCCAGCCAGTACCATGTATTATAGCAATGCTAATAAAATGCAGTAAAATGCAAGCAAAATGAAAAACATCGCCCTGGGACTTTCCCTATACATATAAGTTTTTACACAAGAAACACTGTCCACAGTTCTGCTGTCATCCTACTGCATTTAAGCAATGTATCAATAAATTCAGAGTTTTTAGTAATTAATAGCACTTGCTTGGAAATAGCAATGGCTGTTTATTTAGCCCATGCAGTCACGAGGCGTATATATCAGACACTATGTGGTGACTCTATTTCCTTTAATGCAGAATGTACTAGTTAAGGATGTGGGGGTTGCAGACTGTAATAAGAAATCTTACCAACAGTAAAAAATCCTGTGTGTATTGGCAGACTCCTACAGTCATTTTTTCCACTTATGACACACATCACAGCTAAGTAAGTATTTATCCTCTAGGGAATTACAAGAGCAGATTTCAGGCTATTAGGTGTGATATTTTTCTTGATGGTTGTTATTTTGCAAGGGTTGCATTCTGTTACTGTAGACATTTGGCCTTTGTGTGCCCCCTTTCTCATCTTAATTGAAGCTTTCTTAACATCCCCAGACTTATAATGATAAGATTATTTCAATGGCAGAATAGCAGTCATTCATATGGGGCTTTCAGTGACCTGAAATGCCATCTCCTGTTTGCTTTAATTTCTGGCATGTTCCCTGTGCGCACACACACACACAGACAATTCCTCTGTGCACAGTATGTGATAGCAGTTGGAAATCTTGTTATTGACTGCAATGTGGTGCATGCTTCATAAAGACAGTTATTTGTGTTACTATGATGGTTCATCTTTGGTTAAAGGGCTTGTCCACCCTTACAAAAAATTTCCCCCAAAATAGTTTGCCTTCCCCCAGCCCCAACCGCTATAAAAGAAATCTTTACTTACCTTCCCTTTCTCCTCCGACGCCTGGCCCGGCCTTCTGCTTGAAGACACTGCAAGCAGGGGGCGGGACTGACAGCCGTGTCCGTGATTGGCTGAGAGGCAGCCAATCCCGGACACGGCTGCCGGCTTCTCAAAATGCTGGGGAGAGAGGGAAGGTAAGTAGAGTTCGGAGGACTTTCTTAAAATTGTTTTTAGCGATGGGGCTGGGGAAAGGAACCCTATGCAAAGGGGTTTTATGGTACGGGGAGGGATCGCAGAACGGGAGGGAGAGGGAGGGGGAGGGATGGGGAGAAGGCTGCAGTACCATGCCAAACTTCTCCCGAGGCGAGACAGGAGGCAGAGGCCTATATGGACTCTGTTATCCTCCTGGTGGGCAGTTTTGGGGACTTGGGGGGGGGGACTACAGGAGAACATATGGAGCTGGGAGGTGAGGTAAAGATTTTATTACACTACATGGTGGGGCCATTGTGGGGGGATTATAGTTTTGGGGGTGGACATGCCCTTTAAACACCATGGGGCTTTTTAATAAGAGAGCCAAATTTTGCCTGTTAATCTGCAGCAACCAATTAAAGGTTTAAAATGTGTTCTAGTGTTAGAGACCAGTATAAAGTATAATCTGATTGGTTATACAAATTTACAAAAAAGGAACCTAAAGCATCCCTAGCAAGACCCCCCCCCCCCCCCAAAAAAAAAACAACAAAAAAAAAACAGCACATCCACATAAGGTCAAAATAGATGAAAGAAAAACATTTATTGTTCACTCATGAGAGTAAAAGGTAAAGCATCACCCAGTGGGCATATAACAGTACAGAACCATAAAGTGAAATGTCAAAGCCAAATACAATACACCAAATACAATAAATAAATCTCCCAAGATACACATACGCTAGACAAAACACGTGTAGGTCTGATTGCCTGTCAGCGTTGTTGGAGTGCGACAGTATTGAATCCAGATAGAATCCATCTATCCAGCAAGATGGAGGATTGAATGCTGGGATATCATATGCTGTACATGGATGAAGAGTGTGGCCGTCCTTGGTAATGGTAATGTATTCTTCCTTGCTTTGTGACTGGCTTCTAAGTTAAGTTCCGTGTTGAACTGTACTTGATTTCCGTGTTTGTGTTGGAGAAGTCCTTTGTGGTTCCCGCAGGGGACTCTAAGGCTACTCCCGCAGGTTCTCCTTATTGTGGGATCCTGGGGGATCCTTCATTTGTTAATTTGCATTTCGGAACTTCCACAGCTGCAGGTTGTAGATACTGGGGACGCCCAGTGGGGGTGGGGGTGTTTTTAGGGTGTATATCTTGGGGGATTTTATTGTATTTGGTGTATTGTATTTTGGCTTTGCCAGTTTGCACTTTATGGTTCTGTACTGTATAACTCCCACTGGGGTGATGTTTTAACTTTTATTCTCATGAGTGAACAATAAACTTTTTTTTCATTTATTTTGACCACTATGTGGATGTGGCTGTTTTTGGGGGGTCTTGCTGGGGATGCTTTAGGTCACGTTTTTGTAATTTTTATATATTCTTTACCCCTCATGCACCGCCTAATGGGGCGTTACACTTGGTCATATATTGAGCTGTGCGCTGACCCCAAACAGTTGGTATAATCGATTGGTTACTTCAAATTAACAGCATGGGAACTTTTTGCACCTCTTATAAATATGCCTGATGTTTTCTGTGACTAGCAGAGAGGAGGGTGTCTTTTGTTAGTAGTTGGAAAGGCAGCTAGAAAGCTTAGGGAGAGAGGAGCCAAAAGGAGCAGCAAAAAGCTCTTACTGAGCATAAAAATAGGAGAAACACCTTCTTATAACAAAAGGTATCTTACAGTCTCATGAATATGAATAGCATTGCCCACAAAATCTAAGAAACAGAAAGTCATTTCTTACTCCCATGTTCCAGAGTAAGGGGCGGAGATATGCAAAATACTCCTTATGTCCCTTAGCTTATGCAGTGTGCCAGAACCGCTGGCTAATAACATGGAATATATCTTAATTTATAGAGCGAATCATCTGTCCTGCAGACACGACGTGTTATGATCTTGTTAGATCGTCAGTGCAAGATACAGATTCATGTCTATGTTGTAGGACTTGGACATACAGTAGAAAAGGCAGCTAGAAAGCGTAGAGAGAGGGGCCAAAAGCCCTTCACTGAGCATAAAAAGGAGAGAAACACCTTCTTATAACAGAAGGCATCTTGCAGTCTCATGCTATAGAATAGCTTTGCCCACAAAGTCTAAGAAACAGAAAGTAATTTCTTACTCCCATGTTCCCCAGAGTAAGGGGCAGGATATGCCAAATACTCCTTTATGTCCCTTGAATATGCAGTGTCCAGAACCGCCTGCTAACGACATGCAATATAGCTTAATATATAGAGCCAATCATCTGACCTGCAGACACGTCAGTGTTTCGATCTTGTTAGATCTCATCAGTGCAAGATACAGATTCATGGCTCTATGGTATAGGACTTGGGTGTACAGTAGAAAGGCAGTAGAAAGCTTAGGGAGAGAGGGGCCAAAAGGAGCAAAAAGCCCTTCACTGAGCATAAAAATGGAGAAACACCTTCTTATAACAGAAGGCATCTTGCAGTCTGATGCTCTATGAATAGCATTGCACAAAAAAGTAAGAAACAGAAAGTAATTTCTTACTCCCATGTTCCCCAGAGTAAGGGGGAGATATGCAAAATACTCCTTTATGTCCCTAGTTTATTCATGTACGCCCAATCCTTCACCATAGAGCCATGAATCTGTACTTGCATGGACAAGATCTAACAAGATCGAAACACATTGTGTCTTCAGGTCAGATGATTGGCTCTATATATTAAGCTATATTGCTGTTATTAGACAGCGGTTCTGGAAACATGCATAAGCTAAGGGACATAAAGGAGTATTTGCATATCTCCATCCCTTACTCTGGGGAACATGGGAGTAAGAAATTACTTTCTGTTTCTTAGATATGTGGGCAATGCTATTCATATAGCATGAGATTGCAAGATGCCTTCTGTATAAGAAGGTGCTTCTCCATCGTTAGTAGCTTTGTTATCAGCTACTGTTGCCTGTCTGTTTTGTTTTGAATTCTTCCCTGCTTACCAGGTAGATGCTTAGGGGACCTTCACTTTGTGGGATTCCTACAGAGAACATGGAATGTTGCTGGCATGAGCTAACATTAGACTATGTGAGCAGCCCATAGTTTCAGCAATAACACATGGTCACTTGGAGATTTCTCATAGATTGTAGTAGGTAGTGCATAAACTGTTAAGTAAATCAGCTGCTTCATTGAATTAATTGATATAATGCAGTCTTATAACCAACCGTGAGGGATCATGTAAAGAGAATACAGGGACTCCTGTCAATAAAAGTTATAGACTGAATGCCAGAGAATTAGACAAATATCTGCGGGTTTGATAGTGCAATATAATAGTCTATATATAATCAAGCACAAAACCACATGTGATGCTTTCATCTCTCAGTATAAACTCACACAGGGAAATGCAATAAAAGTTAAAAATTGTGTTAATTTTGCAGTTTGCCTCCCTAATGAGGCAAGGTGAAGCACATTATGGAATGTTATGGGATGTTAGCTTATAATTGGTACATAACATCTGAATGGTTGGGGTGATTCTATTACAAGGTTACGGATAAATATTCCCTAAATGTTGATCTATCAAATAGCCAAATACAGTTTGCTTTTTAATTAACTGCCATAGAATCTAAATGGGTAGAGAGATAAGTATACAGGGTCGTATGGCTTATATGATTTGTGTATGTAATAATAGATATAATTTAGTGTGAATATTGTGTTCGATATTTTGCACTTAGAGTAGCATACTTTTGGATGTAATAGCATTCCAGATGGATACCAACTGTGATGTGGCTTTAATGTGTTGGCTTAAAGAATTGTTCCATTGTAGGATATAATATATTATTGGGCGTTGTATGTTATACTGTATGTATGTTGATAATTAGAGTTACATATTATCTAAGTTTTGTACAATACAAGACAAAATACATATTTAAATGCACTATTCGGTGTAATATTAGAAGTGTTTTGTATAATTGAGAGTGTATTAAAAATATACTGGCAATAATAATACCAGTAATAACATTTTAAGAAAACAGAATCATTATCAAAAGCAATGCATCTATGTTTCCATTTATTCCAATTTTTAGATTCCATTGCAGTAAATGATAATTGTTCATTTTAATGAAGAGGTCAAACTTTATTTAGATATGTCAGTGGTTAACATCTGAATGATATTCCTTCCCCAATTACTAGCAATAATGATTGGAACACCAAGCAAAAAACACTCATAGTTGCATAGCCTGACAACTGCCTCTAGCCTCCGCCAAACAGCCTTTCCCCTTCCCCCATAGTTCCTCCGAAATCTGGCATGGCAAACTGACCTAACAAGAGGTAATAGTGGAGATTAAAATGCGTCTATGAATAAGTACAGTGTGTGCAACTACTAAATAAACCATTGTGCTATTACGTTGATTGCTACTTTAAAGCACAATTTCACCTTAAGGTAATAATAGCGTGTTAAAGGATTTTCCACTGCACATTAAAGTAACTCTTTAATGACAATACACAATGCCTTCATATTACATAAAATTGCTCAGGAAAACAATCATTTCTTCAGGTTTAAAACAAACGTACTTGTCTTGGAATACACTTGAAACATATTTTAATAACTAATAGTAGATGAAAGAACTGTGCTGGGTGAAGTATAACCTAATGAAATCTTTTTCTATAAGCTCTTGAACAGTGCCTCCTTTTCCTGTTACTTCCCCTCATATGGTCTCATTAACAGGATTATGTAGACCATTTCATAAATGCTTTGCTTTTAAAGCATGATTTTACCTTGGATACTCACTAACTACCATAGCAGCTCTCTTCTTCTATGTCCTTACAGGCAACAGGGATTTATTCTTTGTTTTGTCTTGTTCACATCCTATATGTTCCACGTCCTTTATGAGTAACATTAGGATCATGCCTTGCAATGTTAGAGATCAGAATACATATGCAAAAATAATTATGTGAGTGCATCAGGGCTGCCATTCTTGATGTATTGTAAGAAATGGAATGTGCAGAGAGAATTAGTAGCCATGCAGAAGAACAGCAAAAAAGTACATATTCATGGAGTGATGGAAGTGATTTTGAAGGAGAATGAAAGTCACGTGATAAATTCATAACTACTTGTGTAATAAGCACCTTGTGTGCCGCATTTGTCAGTTTTGAAAAACTTTGCTAACAAATACCATTTTAATTATTGATGCCCTTTGTTTCCTGTTTCCCTTAGTCCTTTGCTGCTGCTTGTGCTGATGCATAATATAGTTTAGTCTCACAGAGGAGGTGTTACAAGAAAAGAAAGGAGCATGGAAAAACATCACATACATTTCTAGGCACCTAGTAGCATTTCTAAGGTTGAATATAGCAGGACAGATATAACCTTTAGGTTATATTTAAATGACAAATGCATTAAACTAGACAACCAGAATCCACTGTATTGAACACTGTTTTACTGTTTTTTAAAAAAGAACTTTTTAGAAAGCTTGTGAAGGATCTCATTCATTCAGGTCATGGATATATGTTTTATTCAATAAGATCAACTGGCATGAAGTTTAGTTCTTGAAGACGTTTTCACTAGTTATCTGGTTGGTATTCATTTTCTTATAGTGCTAAACATATTAATTTAAATATCACATACTCCAGCCTCTTAGCATGTTTTTAGGAGTTTGGGAAATTGGAGCATTAGAGAATCTTTGCAGTGCTTGAAGGCATTAGTGCAAACTCCAGGATTCACAGTGTTCCTTATGTACAAAATCTTTATTTATAAACTAGACATTAAGCCTGTTACAATAACAGGCGCTAGAAGCCCAGAGTGCCCCCTTAGTGTTCCAAGGCCATAGCCTTCCACCATGTCCCAAGGTCATAGCCCCCATCCATGTCCCAAGGCAAACTACCCTCTTAGTGTCCCAAGGCCAGAGTCACCCCTCTGTCCCAAATCCAGGGGCCCCTCTATCCCAAATCCAGGTGGCCCCCTCTGTCCCAAATCCAGGTGCCCCCTCTGTGCCAAATCCAGGCCTCATCTGTCCCAAATCCAGGAGGCCTCCTCTGTCCCAAGTCCAGGAGCCCCCCTCTGTCCAAAATCCTGGGGCCCCTTGTCCCATATCCAGCCCTTTCCTAAGCAACCTTACCTGCAGTTTTTTAATGCTGTTCTGCCTCCGTGTGTTTTCCTGTGTTTCTCCTCTCTAGTGGTGAGTCAATAGGAACTGCAGAGACTCTCCCTCTAGTAGTGAGTCCATAGGAACTGCAGAGACTCTCCCTTTAGTGGTGAGTTCAAAGGAACTGCAGTGACACACACAGTGACAAACACACACGGACCATAGCATGGACGCAGCAGTTAGGTTTATTATATAGGATATAGGCTTAAAGGTTGCCTCATTAAGCATATTTAACAATATCACAAGGATAGAAAACTTCCTTGATCAAAACATGTTGTGCATGTGGTATGCCACAATAAAGCAAAACAAGTTTTATAAGGGTCATGGATAGAGATGAACGAAACTGCAGAGTTTCAGGCTATATTAAAAACCCGTCGTATCACAAATTTACGATTGTTTATTTGTACAATATCATGATATTGCGTGGACGATCTTAAATCTACCATTATAGATTTACGCCACAACGATCTTTAAAGGCAAGCTATCACATTCTTAAATATGGTCCTTCATTTCAAAAGCAGTTCCTTCCAACCTATTAAGTTCAGAATCTGATTGAATCGAAATTTTTTGAATTTTGAATAGCATTTTCTTTTTTAAATAGACATTTAAAATTTTTGATTGTCATTTTGTAATTTTTGAAGTTTCAAATGGTATTTTCTAGTTTTTGGTTTTTAATAAAAAGTTCAGTGTTTGAAAATTTGGAAAAATCCAATGGTTTTTCAAAACCAGCAGTTCTCAGAATCGAAACCTGGTTCCTTTCGAAACTGGGATTCATCACTAGTCATTATGGGGGGATAATGACCTTTTAAAATGCAGAAGCAGCAAAAACACAAGATTTGTGTCATTGAAGTCTACTTACCTTACAAATAACTACATAGTTTTCCTGGGAAAAGAAATAGCTCTTTCTACAGTAGGTAATAAACCTTAACATATGAAGCACAAATGCTGAAAATATCAAATGTTTGTTGTTTTTCTTGTGCTTCTCATGGACCATTGCACTTCATCCTCACACAGTTTAGGTCTGAAAAAATAGAGTGTAATTCTTCTTTATCTATAGAGAACCCGGAATAGATGAATGCATTTTTGGTTAAGAATAAAAACCAGAGCACAGAGTAAGCAGTCTATTTTAAGAAAAAGACCTCCAATTAAAAAGGCTTTTCATTTCTATGTTCATAAAAATTAAATCCAGAAATTAAAGAGCTAAAAAGGTGCAGAAGATATAATTAATAACACATTGCCAATACATAATGTTTGAAGTGTGCAATCGCTCATTAAATGTAACAACTTAAAACCCTTGTTTATAATGTATGCATCTGAACATATACAGGCCTATGTAATAAAAGTACTTAAAAATGGAGCAAATTCCCCCCAACCAATCAAATGTTAGCTACCATTTGAAATTAAACATCTAATTGGTTGGGGCAAAATTAACACCATTTTAACTATAAGAACTTTTATTACATAGGCCTGATTATCTGGTATTATATGGGGCCTTGGAATGCACATCAATTTTCTTTTTATGAATTTTTGAACCAAGCAGTGTACTTCCACAGATAATTGTAATTTAGAAGGAGCGCTCCACAGTCCTTCTTGTATGCAAGGATAATAGGTCCAACAAAGTACCTTCCACACTGGGGTTACGTAGGCATGGTTGGAAGTCTTTTCATTCTTATAATCATAACAATGTAAATAAAACTCTTTATTAATAACCAGAAAACCCCCAATTCTTTTTGAGAATCCCCCCGAAATCTCTCTTCTCAACCCCCCCCCAGTCATTTTCCTCCATCCCCCCCGGCATCTCTTCCTCCACCACACTACCGTCTCTCTCTCTCCCCCCCCCGTGTCCATCTCCCTCCACCCCCCAGCATCTCTCTCTCCACACACCCCAGAGTCTCTCTCTCCTCCACCCCCCACCCCCTGGCATCTCTCTCCTCCACCCTCAATCTCTCTCCCTCTAAATAGTGCATCACATGGTTGTACCAATTGTCAGGGTGCCCATTAATGTCTTGTCACTAGTCTTCCTTCCAAATGCTTCAATGAAGTAAGAGGACAAGTCACAAAGGCAGGCTAGCCCCCTAAAGAATTGGTACGGTACCTTGTAACGCATTATGCAGGGTCAACTCCATCTTATACAGTATTTCTGTGTGTGTCTCGACTGATGCATTGGCATTATAAATTTTCAATAAAGTAGGATTTCATTCAAGAGTTTCTGACTTTGTGGCTTGTTCTTTTTACACAGTCCACAGCTAGAATTATATTGTTTGGGTTAGTGGAATGTGCATGTTTCATCGTACCTATTTGTGCTAAGCACGTTTTTCCTTTTCATTTATAATTCAATATGTTTTTGGATACAGTGAATTCAAATAAGATTAAACAAATAATTCTTGATTTTAACAATGCTGGAACATTTTCTTAAAAGTTAAAGGAGAGCTAAAATGCATGCAAGCTGCCTAGTCATCTATTTAAGATAAGGTCTCAGGAATCTTATTATAGTTTTGTTGAAAAACTAAATTCTGAAACTTTCGAAGAAGATATGTAGTAATTCAGCTCCAAGATATGCCACTCTGTGAATGACGAAGGGGGTGCGGAGCTAGCACCATCAACCACACAGAGGAGGCACATAGAAAACTAGACCTAGTAGGCAAATATGAACTTTGGTGATAGATTGCTATTATATTATATCTATCAAGCTTTCATATTTAAATATTAGTTTTACCCCTGGTATTATTCTCTATATATGTCTTTGCATTACACCATAGTTTAATTCTGACTCAGTCTATTGGTTTAAGTACAAAACATAATGAGTGGTTCTCCTATTCATTCTGTGCATGTTTGGATTTGAAACCACAATATGTGTATATTTTGTGCTTTGTACATCTATTTATGATGCTGATAATTGGATTTTATGTTTCTAAATAGCTTTTTTTTTAACTTGTCATACAGAGCAGAAGAGCAATGAAAAGAACACATAAAACCAGATAAACAAAGGCTGCTAAGTGGTTTTTGTCATGGACACCAAATAAAACATGGTAGAAAAGTTCTATTGGAAAGATTTTTTTAGCAAATTAACTAAAAGGAACTGGTTATGGTCATTTTAGTCAAAATACTCTCAATTGATTTTGTATTGTTTAGTGGTGCAAGGTGGTACATGAATCACTACTCCTCAGTTGCACTAGTCACCACCTTTGAGTCCTTTACATCATCAATTATTAAGGTATGTCCATTTTTATATAGTAAAATGTAATCTGCACTTATACCCGCATTGCTCTGTGGTATAAGTGTTTATATGGCTCTACATATAAAATTTTATATAAGGCTGAAAATCAACACATTCCTTGTACATAGCTTCTTTGGCAAACATGGTGATCTGGATGGAAGAGCACAGCAATCTGCTTCAAATGTCAACAGGCAGAAACTCTCAATGCTTACTTATGTTAATGAGGAACTGGCAGATATTTTATAATACGAATAACTGACTGGCATTAATAGACTTCACTTATAAATAAATGTCAAACATGCCAAATAGATCTGTCTAACACAGGATTATGTTCTGCCAAGGGTTGTCCCAAGCTTTGATGAATTAGCTATTTTGGGGGACTATAAGAGGCATGTTTAGTAACCCACATTATCGGATACCTCCAATACAGAGGGTTAGCGTAAAAGTACAGCCTAGGCTGTACATTTAGGCCTGCAGTTGTATTTTTACTACCATGTGGGTGTACAATACCATGCGGTACTAAAGTAATATATATTGTATAGGCGATCATGTACAATCGTAATTTTAAGACAGAGATTGTAATTGTACGATTGTGGTCACAAAAATACCGGTTGTTAAAGGCGCAGTACTGCAAAATTATGATACCTTTATAAATATGCCTCTAGGTGTCAAGTGACAGCATTGACAGCTCACCTCTCATGCAAATGGCCACACACAGTAAGGTGGGAGTATAATTTCCTATCTACCTGAGTCAAACACATTTTATTGGCAAAAGCTATTTCTTAGCCATAGTTGCCCTTTAAAGGACAATTATTCCCCACTAGGTCATCACTCCTGTGTTCTTCATTAAAGATAAAATATTCTGTGTATACAGTTTTTTCTAAAAACTGTTAAATGAAAAGTACTTGAGAGAGGGATATAGGCCTGGTAATTCCTACCTCCCAATATTGTTCCTGTGAGGAGCACCAGCCCAACGAAAACTGATTCTGCCAGTCTTCCTCCTGGCTTCAGCACTATCTTTAATATAGGAATAATCCAGGACAAACCTGGCAAATTACAACTTTACGTGCTGTAGGCCAATAACAAAACAATATTGTGAGGTAGAAATAATCAATCCTACCTCTCTGCCCCAGGTACTTTCCATTTTGAAAGTATAGTATAGCTATCCTTTAAGTAACAGTACTTACGTGAAGCATCGTTTGACACTCTAGTCACTCTTCCAGTTCGAGATAAGACCGATAGGAAGATGTAATACTTGTAAAGCGTGTTTTTTCATTAGCCTCATTGACGGGTCAAGGAAGGCTGAAAGGACCGGAGCAGTGAAGAAATATTTAGGTAAATAATGCTGCTAACTAAGAAGAACCCTGCGGTGAGGACAAAAAGGTTAAGGTCCTTATCCTGGGTACAATGCATGTGGGGAGTAAAGGGGAAGTGAGTATAGTTCTCATTTAATGTTTTATGTGTGAAATACCAACTTCCTGTCTGCAGGAGCCTTAATAGTTTCATTTATGATCTTACCCCTTGACTCAGCGTTTGAGCATGTGTGACTCACCCAACAGTCAATAAGGTAAAAACTTCAAGAAAATTCCAATTAAATTAGTATCCTAAGGAGAAGAAGGGTATAAACTGAAGTCAGCTGATCGTTCAAAAATAAAGAGAATATGCAGAATTCTGAGAACAATTTTTAAAAATAAATTATTTTTTCAAATAATGATAATTTCTACTTAATTTTCCCTATTAGGTCTGCATTCCAGTCTAAAAACCTGAAACATTATAGTTGTTTTATAGAACAGTAATTGGGATTCCTTGTATATGTTTCCTTACCTTCTTCAGGGAGGGGCTATAAAAAAAACAAGATATTGGTCACCTATATCATCAAGACCATATTTCCTGGTATAAACATATATTCTGGGTAAAGCTAACCACACATTATTAATAGTGCACTGTATCCTGTAGTCCTTATACAGTATTTGACTGTGACTGCTGTAAGACCAGTGAGATTACTATTTTAATTCAAAGTAGCACAAGGGAAATTATTACATAGTTGTGGCTAACCAACTTTTTTTCAGGAAATAGAAAGAGTCATGTAACAAGACATCTGTCAACATTTTCCTTTGTGATAAAAGGATACATGGATCTGAAATGACTGTGTTTTCTTGCTAATTTGTGAGCAGAATTACAATGATTTTATACCTTAATAATATCCACCCTTACACAAGCTAGTTTACATGGCAGAATTTCCTTAAGTTCGGTTCATTTTCGAACTTCCGAACTTCAGTAAAATTTTGGAACTTTGAAAACGAACCCATTTAAGTCAACGGAGAGAAATAGTTTGAACATTTCGAATTAAATGATTTAATACCAAAAAATAGCAATGAAACATACTGTAAATAGCTCATGGTCTGGGGAACATGTACATCACCAAAACTTTAACACTTCCTTCCGATCGGGCAATTGTTGGTTTTCTGCATGCTACATTCAAGGGTTATGTCCAATTCCAGGGTTACCAAACGATACATTCGAGGGTTACCAAACAATACATTCGAGGGTTACCGAATCAAAGGCCATTTTTAAGGGTTACCGAAATCAAAGGCTACATTCGAGGGTTACCGAAGTCTAAGGCTACATTCAAGGGTTACTGAAATCAATCGATACATTCGAGGGTTACCGAACGATACATTCAAGGGTTACCAAAATCAAAAGCTTAATTTGAGGGTTACAGAAATAGAAGGCTACATTTGAGGGCTACTGAAATCGAAGGCTACATTCGAGGGTTACCGAAACCGAAGGCTGCATTCAAGAGTTACCGAAATCAAAGGCTACATTTGAGGGTTACCAAAACGCTATATTCGAGGGTTGCTGGTTCGAAAATGTATTAATTATTGAATTTTCAATAATTATCTAAAAGTTTGCGAGTTCCAAAAAAAAACTAGTTTGAATAGTTCAGAGTAAATAAAGTTCGACCCGAACTTGTGTTCAGGTTCGAGTTCAGATCCATCATTAGTTACATGTTTTGCTATACAGTAACTCAACATTATAGAATTCTATCTAGTCTGAAGTTTCTTTCACTCCAATCACATTAACAATCACAAGTCAATTGTGACTATTTCTATGAAATCCTAAATTCTGCTTTATCCCTCTGTTAAATAGGCCAATCAAATAAGAAGGTTTAAAAAGGTTGCTTTACCATAGTCATAGAAAGCCTTTATTGTCTTATTTCATTTTGAAAATACAATACCTACTAAAAAAAATACTTTAAAGGAGAACTAAAGGAGTAAATATAACAAGTGAGGAGTGCCAGCACAAAAAAAAACTATTTCTGCCAGGCTTCAGCACTGTCTCTAATACATGAAGGTCCAGGGCACTAACCTGGCAGATAAAAACTGCTACCTGCTGCAGTTCATCAACAAAACGTTGAAAGAAAATCAATTCTACCTCCCTGCCCTTGGTATTTTTCATTTTTAAAAATTTAATTTTTACAGTATAGTTGTTCTGTAATTTCTCTTTTTAAAAAAATACTGTATTTTTGATGTCCTCTAAACAAGGGACAGTGGTTGTGGATTATTTTACTAGACATATAGCGCTGTATATGTACTGCTAGACCATTCTAACCCTCTTAATTTATGGTCACTGCAGAGCTCTGTACAGGGTGGAAGACAGTAAATTATACAAAGTAAAAGTCTTCAGGATCGAGTTCCTTCCTAATATCCTTATATTATGCCTTTCAAGGGAATCTCTCCTATAGAAAAAATATTCAGATTGAGAGAAAGTATGCATGTTACATCATATGAACAAGTCTCCTTTATTTAGGACCTAATAACAAGTGGCAACTTTATTTTGAAAACCTGTATTAAAAGCTTGTGAGACTAGGCAACAAACACAGCTAATAGACTTTAATGCTGAATGTGACATGTATTTCCTAATATAGAATTAATGCTGAAACCATTTGTTTGACCACCAAATGCGTATATCTAATACAAATTGTGTTCAATATAAATAAACAGTATCTGTTAGTAATATCTGCATGTTTGTATCTGGATATTATAAACCCTGTGTTCTTTGGTGAAATTATATGTGAAGATGTTGGCTAATATGGGGAGAATCTGGTTAAGATCAGTTTTATTAGAATTTTATTACTGCTGAACATTGACTGTTTCAGTTTTGAGGACTAATAGAGTTTCACCAATAACATCTATTAACTGTAAGGATTAATATTGACAACTTTTTATAGGACATTCTTGTAAAGCCAGCAGGCCATGATGTATGTCGCCTCTTAGAGCTTGTAGTTCATATATCAAGTTCCTTCTGTGGAACTGGGGAATTGAAACGTTACAGGTCATCTAAGTTTATATGAGGTGATGATATATGAGAATATCTGTAAATAGAGAGTGTCTATGTATTGTGCAACCACAGAATACATCAAAACTATATTTATATAGGACCCAAAAAGAAAAAAGGGGGGAATTAAATACAATATTATATAAAATCCATAGATGCAGGTGGCTGTTAAGTTTTAAGATAAACACTCACTCAAACATAAGAATGGTCCAGGCTCCATGTCCCAGAACAGTCTTTATACATCCTATATACAATAAGGTTAGGATTGAGTATATACGGTAGATATATCAACTCCCACTTGCACATATGTAGGATAGTAAATAATTCACCATCTCACCATTTCCAATCAGTGGACCAGGTTTCAGCCTACCCACACTCGTTGCTCCATTTAATATAATACACACATTTCCCACAAAATGATACACTGGTGCACACCGGAAAGGAAACACACACCAAGTCTTCAAATCAAACTGGTGAACACAACTTTACTTTACTGCTCTCCCTGTGCTTGCGTGGGTTTCCTCCGGGCACTCCGGTTTCCCCCACAATCATAGACATACTGATAGGTTGTATGTGTCAAATAAATGTGCTTAAATTTTAAGCTCTTTGGGGAAGGGCCTGATGTGAATGTATACATGCAATTGTGAAGTGCTACGGAAGTTGTTGGCGCTATATAAAATAAAAGGTGCCATTTTGTCAACGAAACGTCACGTGTGTGAATAAACACCATATGTTGTAAATCTGGTGTGCGCTGATAAATTGCTTGCATACATGTTATTGTAAAGCGCTACGGAAATCCACAAACTACTACTACTTGAATAACTTAGATTGTAAGCTCTACGGGGCAGGGATCTCCTTTCCTTTTGTGGCAGGGCTATAGCACTTCTATTTCTATAATTTATATATTTATGTACTGAACTATCTATGTATTTGTTCCTCTTGTATTACTTTATTGTATTTTTTGTACAGTGCTGCGTACAATAAATATGTACAGTTTATAACTAAGCTGTACATACATACATAAATTAAACATACCTAGTTCTCCCTGACATGTTTCGAATCATAATGACTAAGAGGAGCAAGTTCAAAACACGTCAGGGAGTCCTGGATATATTTAAGTTATTCAAGTAAAGTTGTGTTCAACTGTTTGATTTGAAGCCTTGTTTTGGGTTTCTTTCCGGTGTGCGCCAATGTCTCGTTTGTGGAAAATCTCTGTTATAGTGCATCAGCAATGGCTGAAATCTTGAGCATTATGGGGAGGGTCTTTACAAAAATGTAAATGTGAAAATGTGGAGTTCCATAAAAAATACATCCAGTAATCCAGTAATTCATAGTTAACTATTAACTATGAAATTATTTCAATCACAATGAACACTGCTGAAACAAATTACTTCACAAGAAGCAACAAAGGGCCATATTCAGTCGCACATTTACGATGAAGGTTAATTGATGAAGGTTTGGTCGTAGAATACCATGTGGTAGTACACTATCTCAATGGTATTCTATAGGGATTGTAAATCTACGATCAAGTTATCGGCTATCAGTAATTTACGATCGTTTTAACAAATAGGGCCCCAAATCCCTTTTTACCATGTTACTATGTCTCATTACACAAAGTCCCTAGAAAGTATCATTTTCCATGCAAAATTATAAGAGACAACTTTGAATACAACTTTATTGTAATGTTAGCACGGATGACAAACAAACTTGAATGTTTCCATACTGTATTGAAGGGCAATTATTCCATAAAATCAATTTTTATCCCCTAAATCTATAATTCTATTAGAAATAGGAGCAGGTATTTCTACATCCTACCTTGAAAGTTTTGCAGTGCTTGCATATCTCAGTCTCCCTGTTCAAAGAAGAAAACGTTATGTTTCAGGAATCAGGCAGGGGATTACCTATGTTACCGGTAATTATCCTACTTATCACTTAACAATATTTCTTAACTCAGCCAGGCAGACTAAAAACTGCCAAAACTCACTGACTAAGGCTGATGCCACTCAACGGTGAACGGCAATGCACAAAAAAAGCTTTTGTGTTTTTCCACGCGTTACTGTCCACTTGCGATGTCACCCTCGCAATGTTGTACAATCAAAGTGGCATGAAATTCTCAAAAAAGTTGTGATCGCATTGCAGAGCAGCACATGCAATGTTTGGCATGTTTCTCATGTTTCTCACGCGCAAACAACACAAATCGCGATTAGAAGTGTGTGATAAATGCATGTGGCCTGGCCTTGAACTTCTACAACTTATTATTTAAAATAAATAAACCTAAATGAGGAGTAGGAATAATTGTTCCTGCAACTGCCTCTCATAGGATTATAGATTATGGGAGAGAAAAGCTGTTATGAGGATAAAGTGACCCTTTAAGTTAAAAGATGGTGTATTTTTGTGATAATAGCATTTGGGGGCGGGAAGGCATGCCCTACATTTTATAAAAAACATTTTATGCAAGGTGAAGGGCAGCCAGGGATGGATCAGGAGGGAGAGAGGGGGGGAAAGGGCTCCCCTGTGCTTGCCACTATCCTCTCATCGGACAAGGAGGAGGCAGAAACCTTTCACACAGGAAGATAGCTACTACACTTCAGTTTCCTGGACTTTGGGTAAGTACTGTAGGAGAACCAAATGGAGCAGATATGTAAATAAAGGATTTTTCTTAAAAATACACAGTGGGGACAGAAGTGGGTTAAAGTTTAGTTTTGCCCTTTAATATGATTCTTTACTAAAACGATTTCTTTATAAATGTGATTTTCTTATAAATGTGATTCTCTACTAAAGCGATTCATTTACTAATGTGTAATGTGATCAAGCAAAGAAATTTTAAAATTCTCAAAAACATGTTAAGTAATTGTACAACCTGACTGGTCAAAATTCAATCAATTCTACACTTGGTCACTTCTGCTCGATCTAATTTAAAAAGGAATATAAAAAGGAATATATTAAGTTAGAATCAAAATTACTGATTGATGAAAAAGAAAAATTAACTAATATAAAAAGTGCGGCACCAAAACTGGAGGGGAAATAAAGGTATCATTTTAACATAGCTGGTGCTATGACTTATGCCTTGTGTACATTTAGAGATTTTTGTGATCAGACTGCATCGTAATTACAACCACAAGCTGACTTAATGTGGCCCTTGGCTGACTTCAATCTGTTTCCAAACAAGCAGATCAGATCTCTATATTTTATAAAGCTAACCGATCCCTATCATATAAGTAATAAATGTCAATTATTAAAGAAATTACATGTCACATTTTTTGATAAAGGTCATGGAAAACGTATTATGAATTTAAAAAATGTAGTAAATAAAAATAAAAGTTTAGCAGAGAACAACATGTGAGATGAGAAGACAGGATATACATCATTAACCCTTTTTTAACTGTGTAAACATTTTCCATCATTTACTTTGAAGTCAATATAAAGTGATTTTCTTTTTTAATACCGTTTCGGGCTTTGTTTTATTAAACTGTCTCTATTACAAGAAGATCTCTTTGTCTTTAAAGGGCATCTAAAGTGAGAAAATTAACTTTTTTCCCCTTTCTTTCCATGTGTTCTATAATTCCCCCCAACTCCCAGAGTGTCTTTACTTTCTTCAGTTCCCCCTCTGTCCTGAGATACACAAATTTTAAGAAGACGTGATTTCAGTCCTCTACTCCTACTTGTACTGTCAATCAAATCCCTGTGACCCTGTGACCCTCTTCCCTGCTTAAGTCCCTCCCTCCTCCCTGCTCTGTTAGAAGCACTGCACAAACATAGCAATAAGAACATTAGCAGGGAGAGAGGTTGATTTGACTGCAGAGATAAGGCTGCAGTCAACCCCCCTTCTTGATAGCTTTCACTGATTGATGATGGGTCACAAAGAAGGAGGGAGATTGTGTTGCAGCAATAAGCTCTACTGTTTTCCTTCTTCTGTGTCTGCAGGACAGCTTGCTTTCTATTGCCCACTGTGCGTGGGTGTGTTTTTCAGGGTGTTTTAACTCCTACTGCACATGATAAGCTTGTTGGGCAGCCAGAGGTAATTGAGTGGAGGGGTAAGGGGGGAGTCCTGCAGAGAGATCTGACACCATAGAAAAACAGTTACTGACAGAGGTAGGCGAAAGGTTGCACAGAGTACATGAATTTAACTTTGCAATGGGGCAATGTGTTTTTTTCACTATAGATGCCCTTTTAATTTACTGAGAACAGTGTGGCCCCTGGTTTTAACAGCTGGTCGGTAAACTGACGCAACTCGCTTCACAGCTTTCCCATAGATGCACATGCACAGAAGAGAAAGATTTTAAAAGTCCATGTTAGTGTTACTAAGAAGACTGTGGGCAAATTGAAACCAAAAAAAAAACACCTTTATCGTCCTCTTGACTACACAGTACATTCAAGGATTTTCTGTAAACACAAAATGAAAAAAACCTTTTAAGCACCTAGAAGGTGAATTGGTGGTTGAAGATAATTTAAAAAAAAAGATTTAAAGGCAGCTGTTTGGCTTCACATAAAAATACATTGTTAATGTAATTCCTGCATTGGTATTTACAATAAATAACTTGCCAGCCTCTACTATCCAATGAGCTTGTTACACGTAAACACACCCAAAAGTCAATTAAAATTGCCTGCCCATACCACACTCGTATTGTGCAATCCATCATGTCAACAATCTTCTATTACAATCACTGCTTGACTCATTTGTTTATTACAGTGTGTTTATTTAGCATTGGTCTGTTTTAATCCATTCTGCAGTCTCTAAGAAAGTTAACTCTAAAGAAATGAACCATTTCACTCTTATTATTTCCCTGGTGGAGAGTGTCATTAGTCATGATTAAAATATCTTCTTTTTTTTTTTTAGAAATAATCTTACCGGTATTATTAACTTATATTCATAAAGCTGATAAGTTTTGCTCACCAAACACCTGGTCAACGTTACACCAGTTTGACTTTCCATACAGCCTGAACTGATAGTAAGGTTGGGTCCAGGTTCCCAGCTTTACAACCAGCGTTATGCCCAGAACTGTCTTCCCCTGACGTAAAGCAAATTAGTTTTGCGAGCAATACACCTGGGCAACGTTACACCCAGTTTTTGACTTTCCATACAGCCTGAACTGATAGTAA
>JAACNH010004939.1:0-22186 GCA_019447015.1 Hymenochirus boettgeri | reverse complement strand
CAGTCGGGGATATATATCGCACACATAGCCCGGGATATATAATCACAAACTGTCCGGGATATATATCGCACATATGGTGCGTGCTTTTGTGCGATATATTCCCCGACTGTGTGTGATTATATTATCCTGGGCTATGTTGCGATATATCTCCCTGACCATGTGTGCGATATATCTCCCGGACCATGTGCCAGTGTATATTCTTGACCATGTGAGCAATATTATGCCCGGCCATGTGTGCGATATTATCCCGGGCCATGCGTGCCATATAGATCCCAGACCATGTGTGCATATAGATCCCGGGTCATGTGTGCGATATATACCCGGACCATGTGTGCAATATAGATCCCGGTCATGTGTGTGAGATATATATCCTGGGCCATGTATTAGATATATATCCCGGACCATATGTGCGATATATATCCCGGACAGTTTGTGATTATATCCCAGGCCATGTGTGTCAATAAATATCCCGGCCCGTGTGTGATTATATATCCTGGCTATGTGTGCGATATATATCCCTGACCATGTGTGCGATATATCTCCCGGACCATGTGCGCAGTGTATATTCTTGACCATGTGAGCAATATATGCCCGGCCATGTTGCGATATATATCCGGGCCATGCGTGCCATATAGAGCCCAGACCATGTGTGCAATATAGATCCCGGGTCATGTGTGCGATATATACCCGACCATGTGTGCAATATAGATCCCGGGTCATGTGTGTGATATAGATCCCGTCACGTGTGCGATATTTTCCCGGACCATGTATGAGATATATATCCCGGACCAGTGTACGATATATCCCGGACCATGTGTGTGATTATATATCCCGGGACATGTGTGCGATATACATCCCAACCACGTGTGCAATATATATCCAGGGCAGTGTGTGCGTTTATATCCCAGCCACCATGTGTGCGATATAGATCCCAGATATATATATATATGATGCTGGACATGCCCTTTATATATAAATATAATAAATGATGCTGAACATGCCCATATATATATATATATATTATATATATATATATATAATAATTATATATATAGATATATATATATATATATATATATTATTATATTATATATTATTATTAAAATGATGCTGACATGCCGTTAAGGATTTTATTCCCCTTTAAACCACCCACCAACTCCTAACAAAAAAAGCAACAAAATTCCATCTAACCGATACGGTTCCATTACTCAGTGACTGCTGGTACTCTGATTTGTGACCTACAGTATTGGGTATGCTGTACCTTTCAATACTAGTAAACCCCATTCATTGCCATCATCCAACAAGATTCTACAAGCATTACAAACCCTTTCTGATTGGCTAATGATTTGCCGACTTGCACCTCACCGCCCGCGCAGCCTGTCGGCAAAATGTAGCACAGCAACATCCTTCTCAACCAAACTCTGCCACTGAGCGATCATTGGCTAGTTAGTCTGTATCTCCCGCCCACCACCAATCATAGCTTAGTCAAAGTTGCGTGTGAAGGAAGTTGTTTGTGAGATACCAGTGGGAAAGGTCATGAGGTGAGGAAAGATCAGTGAGAAACCAATCTCTGGCCTCTGGTCCACAAAGTTCCAGAGGGTCTTCATATTATGGTGTTAAAGATTAAAGGTAAATTGGTTTGTGAAGGATTCATTAAACTGTTAATTACAAAAAATGACTGGGGATTAATGGGGATTGAAAACCATGGCCTACATGTGCCTTAAAGGGAAGTTAAGCACAAATACATTTTTTTAACAGAAACGAGATTTGCAGAACCTGAAATGGTATTCCAGTGCCTGGGTTGTCACCTTTTACTTTAAGACCAGAACATAAATTATATATATATATATATAGATGGATAAAGGAGTTCCAATAGTGGTGTGATCCACTACAACGTATGATATACTATATATATGTATAAATATTTTGAATAATGATATCTTTCCACAAATTTTCGCTTTAACCGAGATTGTACTGTAGTGGTCGCTATGAGGAGTGGTCAGATGTCTAAGATCCGCTTGTTCTTCTGAGCATGCTCAACTTCCACTCTATAATGTTAGAGACAGGAGAGCTAGTCATTAGAGGAACAGTTGGTGAGTCTTTAGCCACATAACAACATGTGTTTTTCAGATTTCTGTTCCTCATAAACACCACCCAGGGGAATGCTTTCCTAGCTCCCTGGAAAGTGTAGTTTGTGATACAAAAGTATATGTGCCCTTTAAATTAAAGTGTAAGTTACGTTTTTTTTCATGTAAAGGAAAGTAACATTGACTGGGATAAATTACCTATTTATTAAACAAACCCCCTATTCTACTCCATTTTGTTTCTTTATTTAAGGAATATATTTAATCGTACGATTGGTATTGATGATTCTCAGGATGCTGATAAATATTCACACTGTTGAGTTAGGGTAGGTCCCAATATCGCACACATCTGCGCATGCAGGATTTTTGCAATGCACTGCTGTGCGAGATAGTACGTGTGCGATGCGTTCTGGGCCATATGTTATTGGCACCATTCGACCCGCACGAAAAGTAGTGCACGCATGCAAACCAATAATGGACTGGACCGCAACGCACACCGTGGGAACTACCCGTAGCATTGCACTGGCAATGCGAACCGGAAGCATGAACGGAGTGCAAATCGCACTCTGCCACGCAGTAGTGGGACCTAGCCCTTAGACACAATCCTGATATCTAGTGAGATTATTGTAAGATTTTTTCGAAAAAAGCTCACTACAAGAAAAGTTTCCCACTTTATTAGATAAGAAAATTGGACTTTTTTTTACTGTACTGACCACTGACCTGACTTTTCCCCATTCTAACTGTCAATACTGCATACAGTATACAGCACACCAACTGTCAAACCATTTCAGCTACAGCATAACTGCTTACAGAAATGCTAAATGTAAGATGTTTCAGATTGGATATCTAAAGAAATAGGGGACTGAACAACAACAAAAAATGATAGTGATAGTTGGGATAATTATCGTTTCCACTAATGGACAATTTAAAAAAACAAATTTGCCAGTGTACATACTCTTTAAGCTAGCTAACGATAAAGCCCTGATACCGTCAGATCCCATGGTATTGGCTTTACGGCAGTGTTTGTAGTGGCTTTCCCCAATGACGCACGGCCGCTGAAACATCCCATCAGCATGCTGTCATTCGGGAAAGACTTAAAATTATCTCTGCCGTGGTAGTCTCCCTATAGGGGAGTCGACCATGGTCGAGGAAACACCAGTCCCGAGCGTTCTCCCTGTGCTAAGTATAGCTGTGCATAGGGAGAATGCTCGGTACTGTGTGTTCCCTGATCTTTGAAAATCACAGACAGGATCTTGCAGATTATGTCTGTTATCTTTTAAACGTCTTTACTGTGTGTACCCAGCATATATTCAGTCATGTGCATCAATTGAAAATGAGGCATTCCACGGCCAAAGAAACATTGCTGTGAACAGCAGGATTGGTCGATTCAGCTGGATAATTATAGTTGGATTTTATTGGATCCCCATACTAAATTGTAAGGAGCCAATAACCACACAGTATGTTTAGTTACCCTATGGGAGGGCACCGTTCTATTAGAGGCAGGGCTAGGCCTGTCCGTATAGCAGCTCCTGCAGCAGGAAAATAAGTATCCAAACTATCTGCTGACTCTTTGGGATGAGTCCTCATTCTGGGCATAGCCAAAGGATTTTGTAAGTAAATGGCATGTCCAGCCTAAAACTTTTTATGTTAATGTACGACAACCCACAACCCCAGTCTGCATTATAGAATTTGCAAAAATGCAAAAGTGACTTCGACCCGGTCCCTCAACACTACGCACTACTCATCGGCGCGCTTCTTCATGGTTGCGGGTGTCAATCAAGACGTGATGTCACAACCAATTAGTTAGAGCTGTCCTGTTTTGCTCGAAATGAGCTCATAACAGCTACGGGGCAGTACCCAGAGTGACAAGGGACCAGGTCAGGTAAGTCCACTCGTGCATCTCTGGAATTTTCTGCAATGCGAAACTGGGAAATTGGGGTGCTGTACATTACATTTTTTTTAGGCTTGATATACCCTTTAAACCACCAACCAACTCCTAACACAGAGGATGCAAAAAATGCATCTGAACCGATATGGTTCCATTACTTAGTGACTGCTGGTACATCTGATCTGTGACCTACAGTAATGGGCTATTGTGTACCATTAAATACTAAGTAACCCCATTCATTGCATCATCCAATAGAGGCTTACCAACATACAAACTTTCCTGTTTGGCTAATGATTTGCCAACAAACCCATCACACACGTTCAGCCTGTCGGCAAAATGTGCATAGCAATCGCCTTCAATCCAACTCTGTCACTGAGTGATCATTGGTTAGTTAGTGTGTATCTCCCGCCCACCAGCCAATAATAGCTTAGTCACAGGGTTTGTGTGTGAAGAAAGTTGTTTGTGTAAGAAACTGTTATCCAGAGAGACAGGTAAGAGAGAGACCAGTTTCTTGGCCTCTGTCCACAAAGTTCCAGGGAACCTCCAATTTATTGGGTGTTGAAGTTTGAAGGAAAATTGGTTTGTGAAGGATTCATTAACTGTTTTACCAGAATAAAATGATTGGGAGAGTAATAGATTGAGAACCATGTGTACATGTGACTTAAAGGGGAAGTAAAGCACAATTACATTTTTTAAGGTTTTTTTTTTTATTTAAATGATCATAATCTCTCCATCCAGTGGTCTCTCTGTGTATAAATAAATGCTTCCAAAATACGGTCTTCCTGTTTGCAGGCCCTAATAGATCATTATGTTCTCAGTCTCTGAGTTGATTCGTTCTCTGTAGTGTCTGAGAATGTTTGAACCACCAAAGCCAAATATTTAAAGTGTAAGAATAATGTTGCAGAACCTGAAATGGTAGTCCAGTACTTGGGTTGTCATCTTTCACTTTAGACCAGAACATATATGTAAGGACGGATAAAGGAGTTCCAATAGAGGTCTATCGTAAAAGGGAAACAAACCCCATTAATAAAGTGCAAAAAACAGTAGATATAAAGTGTTCTCACACAAAAATGTTATAACATGAACAGAGATGAGAAAAACCTTAATCCTATTGTACTACAACTACTTTTGAACTGCAAAAGTAAACCAACATCTGTGATAATATCTTGTAGGCAGAGAAAACTGCCCAATAATCTTAGAAAAACCTCTGGAAGAGCATGACATTGTGAATAGATTAATGGAATTTATTTACCAAAATAATATATTTGAGGAGGGGATTTGTTGGTCGCTTTACACCTACATTAGTATAGTTCTCCTAACTAATCTGATTGCAGACCGGAAAAGTATTGACCAGGACCAAGGTGATTTCTCTTACAGCCTGGGACCCAGGAACGCAGGGGTTAAGTACCTCTCTTCAGGAGCGGACACTTTAAAATTGAAGACAGTGAGGCTCCAGTGCTCCTCCCCTCTATAACTCACCAAGCACCGGAGCCTCCTTCAGTTTTAAAGTGTCCGCTTCAGAGTGAGGACTATCACCACTGCCAGAGCCTGGATTCCAAAAAATCGGAGGAAGATGGCAGCAAGGAGCCAGTGACAAGACAAACAGGAGGTAGACTCCTCCTGAGACACAGTGCACAGCTCCCGACGTGGGAGAAGTATGTCCAGGGACCCTTCCCATGCACATACTGCGGAGGGGCCAGCCATCATGACCCGCGGGTCTAAAATGGCCGGATTCTCTCCCCCTCCGCCAGAGCGTGCGGTCGGCTGCTGCTTCCGCTCGCTAGCTTCTGGGGCTAAGCACTAGCTGGACGGCACGCCGGGGCGGACTTCTCTTCACCGGTCTTTTTGGGGGGGCGGGACTTTTGGCGACTGCTGATTTCCGGTTTCGGCTCTCCCACGCTGATCTCCCGCTCTGCTCTCCGATCATTTCCTGTGCTCGCGATCTTTCCACTTTTGGCAGCCAGCACTCAGCATCGGGAGCCTCCTAATATCAGCAGGTCTACACTACAGCTAAGTGTATTCTTCGGGATACTTTTTCTTTTATTGCCTTTGGGGGTGCCTGTTTTTCTCTCTCTCTCCTCCCCCCCCTTCCCTTGTTTTCTCTGTCTTCAGTCAGCATGTCTACCAAGGAGAGGTCCGCTCCCCCCGCCAAATTAGCTAAATTGGCACAAGCAATATCCTACATCTGTGCCCGTGCCAGACTAAGTTCCAGCCGGTCACTCTGGACCACTTTGTGGACCATGTGGCGCAAACCAAGAGCCCCAGAACATTCAAATGCCCTCGCAGTCAGGAACCTGACTGGGCCAAAACTCTTCGGGCCTCCATAGATTCCCTTCAAATCCACCTCCGGGTTCGGTTCTGGCCCGAAACCCCCCGGGGTTTTTCCCACAGAGTCCGAACCGGCCTGGGCAAATTTTTAACAGATTCGATGACGGTACTATCGTCTTCCATTTCACAAGTTCTGCAGTCAGTCATTCCCGAGCGAACGAAACCAGACCGCAAAGAGCGATTAGAAACGCAGAACCCACGACGACTCCGGCAGTGACAGAAAACCTCTTTAGAGGAGGGAAAGAACGCGAGGAAGGTGAACTGGACTCACATGAGATTCAAACTACATTCACACCGGAACTATTGACGATCTTATCAATGCGTTCTTACAGGTTCTAAATATTCAGGATCTGGGCGAACCCTAGACCCTGCCAAATCTCTTTTGTAGTCGCGCTAAAAGAAACAGCGGCGACCTCTCCCTCTTACGACCAATTGGAACAGATTGTCTTGGAAGAATGGGCAACTCCAGAAAAGAAATTCAATTTCTCTAGGAATTTAACAACGATGTTCTCATTTCCAAATCAGATGTGGAAAGGTGGTCCACTCCTCCAGTAGTCGATCCGCCGGTGGCAAGGCTATCCAGGGCCACAGCCATCCCCCTGGCTGAGGCTGCCACCTTTAAGGATCCTACGGACAGACGTTTGGAAGGTTTCTTAAGAACGTCATTTGCGGCCTCTGGTGCGCGCCCTGCGCCCCACTTTTGTCTCTGCTTGGGTGGCCAAGGCGATGGAGGCGTGGCTGGACCAACTTTATCAAGCCGTGGCTAAAATCATCTGACAGTCATCTGATCGACATCATCCAACAATTATCTGATGCAGCCATTTATATGGGTTATGCAGCATTAAGACACAGTTTAATTGCCCGATCTGCCAGCACTGCTACAGCAGTTGGCGTCTTTATGGCTCAAGGCTTGGACGGCCGATCCCGCTTCTAAAAGGCCCTGACAAGTTTACCCTTTCAGGGGCCCTCCTGCGGTCCCAAACTGGAAAAGATTATCGCCCAAGCCACAGGAGGTAAGAGTACCTTCCTCCTGCAGTCCACAGCACGCCGTTTTCCTTCTTTTCGTCGGTCATCTTCCTTTCGTCCATCGAGAGTCTCTCGTCCTCCCACCCGTACCCAAACGAAAACACTAATGTGTTCCCAACCCGTCAGGGAAACCGACCCTTTTCCCCCTGGCCTTCCAAAAAGGGGCCTTTAAATCAGGGAGACAACACAAACATGCATGACTACCTGAATCCACCTTGGGTCGGGGGTCCCTTCAATTTTTCCACAAGGAATGGCAACTTCCATCCACCAGATTCCTGGACTTTGGAGGTACGGACCAACGGTTACCGCATAGAATTCTCTTCCCTGCCTCCACCTCGTTTCTTTCATTCTCGGATCCCCAGATCCACGAGCGCCGCAAGGCTCTCAACAATGTGTGAGATCTCTCCTACAGAGCAGGTTATATCCCCTTTCCGGGAGACCAAAAGTTCCAGGGGTTTTATTCAAACCTTTTTCTAGTGGCAAAGAAGGACGGTACGTTTCGTCCAGTCTTGATCTCAAAGCACTCAACCTTTATGTACCAAAGTCAGGTTCAAGATGAATCTTTACGTTCCGTCATCTTGAACATCGACCGACTTCCTCGCTTCACTGGCATCCGGGATGCGTATCTCCCACATCCCCGTTTGGTCCGGCCATCGTCGTTTTCTCATTTGCCATAGGCCCCCACACTTTCAATTTGCAGCCCTGCCTTTCGGGCTGGCATCGGCACCCCGGGTATTCACCAAGGTGATGGCATGCCAAGCCGCCTTCTTCGCCTCCAGGGATCTTCATCATCATCCTTATCTAGACGCTCTTCTATTGAAGCGGAATCCTTCCAAATAGCGCAACGCCAAGTGTGTCTTGTGCATAACGACCCTTTCTCGCTTCGGGTGGCTATCAATCGAGAAAATCCACGATGATTCCAACAAATCGCATGACCTTCCTGGGGATGCTCTTCGATACGAATCTTCACAAAATCTTCCTACCCCAAGACAAGTTTTGGCCCTAAGGAACCTGGTTGTTCAGACTCAAGCTTCCAACAAACTTTCGATCCGACAAGCAATGCGCCTGGTGGGGAAGATGTTATCCTCGTGGAAGCTTTCCATATGCTCTATTTAATCCTTGCCCTCTCCAGAGGTACCTTCTCCGATGCTGGACAAATCCCAACAAATCCAACAATCCCTGACTCCCGGATCCACCTTCCACCTCCGATTCTGGCTTCCCTATCCTGGTGGACCCTCGAAGCCCACTTATCAGCGGGCAAATCTCTGTATGTCCCCAGCCTCCACGGATGGGGCGCAGTTTGCAACTCCCTACAAGTCCAGGGACTCTGGACCAAAGAGGAGTCCCGATTGTTGATCAATGTACTCGAGCTCTTCCAAGGTCTATTATAGGATATGGCACAAGTACGTTTTGTGGAGCTCATCTAAAGGCTTCCCACCACCCAGATTTGTCTTATCCAGAGTACTTACCTTTCTCCAGAAGGGTTTCGAGGTGTGTCTCTCCTTGAGTGCTCTCAAAGGTCAATTATCGGCTCTGTCAATTTTCTTCCATCAGAAGCTTGCGAAGAGAAAGATATCCAAACTTTTTTGCAGGGAGTGGCGCATTTGCGCCCCTCGGTTCGCACCCCGGTACAACCATGGGACCTATCGCTGGTTCTTAAGCGCTCAAAAGGCCTCCTTTTGAGCCTCTATCTTCTATTCCATTGTCTCTACTTACCTGGAAGACTGTATTCCTTCTGGCTATTGCTTCCATCAGACGAGCTTCGGAACTGGCGGCCCTATCCGTGGAACCCTCATGCCTCTCCTTTTATTCCGACGGGGCCGTTTCTCCACCTCACGTCTCTTTTCTGCCTAAGGTGGTCTCTTCTTTCCATATCAATCAGGAAATTATTGTTCCAGCCTTCTTTCCCAATCCTTCTTCTTCTAGGGAGCGGGATTGCATTGCCTCGACGTGGTCAGGGCTCTAAAAATCTACATTGCTCGCACGAAGTTTTCCGTTCCACTCAGCTTTGTTCGTCCTTCTTGGGGGGCCAGGCCCTCTCCTCAACTCTGGCCAGGGTGATTCGTTCTGTCATTGTCCGCTGTTGCTTAGCGTTTGGAGCCGTTCCTCCTCTGAAGGTTACGGCACATTCTACGAGGCAGTTGGAGCCTCTTGGGCGCTCGACATGGAGCCTCGTGGACCAGATATGTCGGGCGGCAACTTGGTCTTCCATCCACACATTTATTAAGTTTTATGCGCTCCAAGTGTTTGCGGAAAGGGATACAGCCTTAAGCGGCCTATCCTTAAAACCGCAGATGGGTAGACTGGGACTTTGGGACGTCCCCTGCGTTCCTGGGTCCCCCTAGGCTGTAAGAGAAAAAGAGGATTTTTACCTCTTACTCACCTGTAAATTCCTTTCTCTGAAGCCGTAAGGGGGACCCAGGAGCTTCTCTCCCTAGGTATTGACATGTGTTTTTTTGGCTTGTTGCCTGTTAATTTTCTGTTTACTTTCTATGTTACTATTTCTCTGGCTACGCTCCCTCTTTGGGACCAACTGAAGGAGGCTTCCGGTGCTTGGTGAGTTATAAGGAGGGGAGCACTGGAGCCTCACTGTCTTCAATTTTAAAGTGTCCGCTCCTGAAGAGAGGTTTACCCCTGCGTTCCTGGGTCCCCCTTACGCTTCAGAGAAAGGGATTTTACAGGTGAGTAAGACGTAAAAATCCTCTTTTTTTTCTTGTTCACCATTCCTTTGAACTTTATGTGCTTTGAAATATGTCTGTCTTAGTAATGCCTGAAGACATTTGTTTAATTTGCAGGTATAGAACAATGAGTGGAAGGGCAAGAGCCAGAGCCCGTGGAAGGATGCGCCTTCCGGAGCAAACTGCAGCAGGCAGGTTGTATTATCCAGATTTAATTTTTTTTTTGCTACGTGACCTTTTTCATTTTTATGTGGGATTTATAGCATCGACATTTACCAAAGTGCCTCACAATTACATGATTAGATTCACATCAGGCCCGAAAGCTTCAATCTAAGCACTCAGTATGTCTTTATGATTGTGGGGTAACTAGAGTGCCTGGAGGAGGGTCCAAGGGTGAGTCGCACCCAGATGCAGCCATCATACTAAAGACAGCGTTAGATAGTTAGCAGTATGGAAGAGTCCACTTGTACATCGCGAAACCATTATATCAATATAAATAGGTTGGATCTCACCCATAACTTTAAAGTAAGTTCTTGTCCGTGGATCTAGCTACACTCCTATCCTCATCACCATAAACGAGTATTGGCCCCCATCCACAACTCATAAACAGTAACACACAACATTTTTTGTTTTTATAATCTCATCTTTTTTTTTGAACCACAACCAATGGACTGTTATGTGAGGGGGCCAGTAAAAAGGGTTTAGATTCCCTTTAAAAGCTCAAATTTCTACTCTGTCCCTTATGGTAATCTGAAATTGAATCCCTTATTCAGGACATCCTCCTGGGCAGCAGCCACCAATGCAGCAACCTACAAAACGCCAGCTCAGCGGCCTCCACAGAACCAGAGCTTGTAGGACGTGCCGCCAAAGATCTGTTCCAGCAGCAGCTCCAAAGTTAGAGAGCTGGTGAGTTCTAACCCCTATTTTGTCTCGTTATCTTTAAAAGCATAAGGTTTAAACGGACATCTTTTTTTTTTTGTTGTCAGGTCCTGTACAGGAGATATCTGCTGGTTCCAGGATAAAACACTAGGGACGCGGTGGCCGTAGGCGGGATTTCATGACCTAGGTGTCAACACTCGTCAGACAATAGATCATGTCAGGGAATGTAAGACCGGTACTTTGTGGTTTTTCTTTTTTTCAGTTACCTAATATATGTTATGGTTCATGGTATATGCAGACGACCCCTTACATTGTTAATTGAATACTAGTTGGAGTATCTAATTACCCCCTTCCCCCTTAAGTGCATAGGAAGCATGGGCTTTTTACAATATGGTGTTTCTCGCAACATACTCTCATTACTGTGTACATGCACAAAGTGGGATTTTTATTTCCTTTCTGTTCATAAATATTGATTTATTACTGTTGGTACTTCTGTGGTAGCAGCAACCCTTTGTTACAGAGAGCCAAGCCAGATTTACTTTAGGCACAGTAGGAACGCACCAGGGTGCCTGTTTTGCAAAGGGAACTGTTTACCCTTTATAATCCCCCACTATTGCAACATTGATTTGCAGCACATTTGGTTTTGGCAACTTGTCTAATCAGCCTGCATATTCAAGCCCCCTCTGTCCCTTTTTTATATGGGAATCCAAAACGGCATCACTTATTCTAAATGAGGTCTTTTCAGTGCTTTGTAAAGAGGGAGAACAATCTTTTTCTCCCTTAAATCTATTCCCCACTTTATACAAGACAATATCTTGCTATTTCATGCCGTTTTGGCATTATTTGCACGCTAAATATGCTATATACTAGAATCCCAAATCATTTTACCTGTTATCTGAATACACCACACCAATCTGTCAATGATGACAGATGGAGTATACACAGTTAAGTATGGAAAACATTTGTGACTTTTACATAAATTGTCTGTACCAGCTTTAGAGATTCACAATTTATTTATGGTGTGTTTGGCACAAGGATTGTTAAATCCAAATGCATCACCTTACATTTAGACATTGAATCTCATCTGCCACTCTGCTGCCCATTTTGTAATCTATCTAGGTCTGCTTGCATATTTGAAGTTTCCAAAGCTCTGCATAGTTTAGTGTGCAGCCATTTCAATCAATTCCCCCTTCTAAGTCATTTATAATCAAATTAAAGGTTTTCTTTATTCTAAAAGGAATCAATTTTTTAAAAATTATACCTTTTAGATGCAGCAATCCCACTGCTTCAAAAGTTTTTTGGAATTTAATCTGAGCTAGGATCCAGAGAAATCATCATTTAAATCAGGGCAGATCTGTCACTCCAGAAGCAAAAATTATATATGTGCTCTATCCCTGACCTCTTACTGGAATCTTTTGCTGCCTGCCAGCACACTTTCTGCAACATTTAAGAGAATCGCAGAGAATATAGCACGGGGAGGGAGGCAAGATGTGTAAGCAGAGTACAAGTTCCCAGAAGGCTTGGTCAAACCTTCAATGTAACACAATATATGTATTAATTTTGGTCTCTATTTCACTTTATATGGATGTACAACAGCCAATGTTTTATATATTTTGGTTTGACCAAGCCTTCTGGGAACTTGTACTCCAACCAGAGTAAGGTTATGTGCTCGTATGAGCAAGTACTTTAAACTAGAGGGTCAGCTTCAAGCACACAGGTCACACCAAGATGTCAGCACATGCAGCCAAATATGCAAGTACCTTTAAAAAGAAGTGGTACCAGCATAATTAAATAATTATATGAGGGGAAAAGGTTTTCGAGATCATTCTTCCACAAATATCCATCATTATAAATTTTGTACGGTATGTTATAAGGATAAGGAAAGTGATGTATAGCGGTCTGCCATTGGATGGTAAAGTATGTGACCATTAGCACCTTCAACATACCAGTCTCATGTCGAGGTGATAGTTGAAATTTGGGCATATTGGAGACAAATAGTTTTTAGCTATGAGAATTAACATGAGGAGCAAATGGATTTGGAAATGTTCAAGTTATTAAAATCACGTGTTCCTCTTTTCATATATAAGCTTTTGTTTTTCTTCCCAGGTGTTTCTGGCAACACAATTCAACTAAGTACCAACCACATCAGACTTGTGTCCAGACCCCAGTGGTTTTTATACCAGTACCACGTTGAATATAACCACAAATGGAGTCCAGACGATGAGATCCGCATTAATTTATCAGCACGAGGAGCTGATTGGTAACGTCATGCTTTTGACGAACCATATTATTTTTACTAGAAGACTTATAAGGTCACCATTGGTAACTGTAGCAGCAACAATTTTTTTAATGTATGGTTCATGAAGTTTCAGGTCTTCTTTTTTACCTTTAGGTTACGAGTGTTAAGCCAAACCCGCATGGGGTGTGGTTTCATCACTTCGGGCTACCCCCTACCTCCCCTACTGCTTCCAATTCTACAATATTTTATTCAGAAGGTTGGTAGTTCTTTTTAAATTTATATCGTTTGAACGTGTACCAAATCATTCATACAATAGATATTTCGGTTTACTCTGTCCTTATTATATAATTGCAGTTGGAATCTAGTTGGTTTTATCTTTTTATTAAGGCTTTTGAAGATTTTGAACATGAAGCAGATTGGACGTAATTACTACAACCCCATGGATCCTATAGAAATAAGAGCCCATAGGTAAGTTCTCTTAAAGGGGAACTGTGGTCCAAAAATGACTTTAGGTAAATTGATAGCTCTGAAACTGTCATCAATCTGTCCAATCTGTCCTCCCCTTTGCAGCCCCCCTGATCCCTCCCACTCATGGACCCCATGGTCCCTCCAGTTGCAGGCCCCCCATGGTCCATTATCTTACAGCCCCATGTGGCCCCCCGCCCACTCTGGGTGCCTAGGCCCCGTCCACTCGTGGGTGCCTAAGCCCCACCCACTCGCGGGTGCCGTGGGTTACTCAGACACCCCCCCCTACAGAAAACTCTGTGGAACAGAGAACTCTGCCTGAAACTGGTTTTCACACATTGAAAGAGAAGGGCTGTAGATTCCTTTACCTTCTGTCAGGACTTCACACAGCGAGAGGAAGAGGGGCTTCCTGTCTCCCTTACACACTGAGGAGTCTAGGCTGTGCTAGCCGGCGCACTGTGCAGGAGAAGCCCCAGGAATGTCACAGCATCCTCCACCCATTAACTTTCTGGTCAGTCATTTCTGTATATCTTGGGCTGTGACACGTAGAGAGGTGTTTGATGGCTCGTTTTAAAGGCAGGAAACTGGCTTTTCATTTAAGCTTAACTTGCTTGGAGACCACAGTTCCCCTTTAACATTTTACTCTTTACAGGTTGATGCATTATTGCTAAGCAGGCTTATTGACCTGAGATCCTGCAATGCAAGATCACGGTCGGGTAAAATCGCGCGGCTTATGCCTTAATTGAAAATACAGTCAGGAAAAGCTAATGAGCTGCTAGCAAGGATATAAAGGGAACAGTGTGCTCTGCCCATGCCTGTCTGTAGGTTTATAAGGGGTTAGTTGGCTGGAATTGGGAGTTGTACATACACTAATCTGGCTCTAGAAAGGTGCATCATTTTTCACTGTTTCTTCCCTTGACTGACCAATCATATCAGAGGCACTCTTGTGTCAACATGAAAAAAAATGTAATGAATTTGTGCTAACAAAGTGAGTTGTCAATTCATAAAATTAGTTTAATTTGTACATCTGCTATTGTCATTTAATTAAATGGAGTCTCCAGTGGTGGCCCAGGAGCAGCATGTGTACATTATAATATGCCCATAAGTCTTTATATATATGTACACATGCTGCTCCTGGGCCACCACTGGAGACTCCATTTAATTAAATGACAATAGCAGATGTACAAATTAAACTTAATTTTATGAATTGACAACTCACTTTGTTACACAAATTCATTCATTTCTTTCCATGTGTGACACAAGTGCCTCTGATATGGCTAAGAACCATTTATAACTTCAATACAAGGCATTCTATAAAGGATTCTTTAAATTGTGTAGAACAATATAAAGCTGAAAAAAACATACTAAAACACGGATATTTACTAAAGAGTTGGCAATGTTAATAGAGAATGAACTTTGTCATCTTTATATTTGTAAAAAAAAAAAAAGGTTAAACATATATATAGGTTATAACAACGTTTGTAAACATAGCTTTATAGTGGAAGTTCATTAGCTTTTCAAATAAAAACAAAAAGTATTTTCTCATTCTACTAACCTTAATCCCACATCTAGCTATTTCTCTGTGTATAAATAAATGGTTTTAATGTACTGACTTATTGTATGTCTCATAATAATGTCCGTTATGGTCTTTCCCTTGACTGACTATAGGTGACCTTAGCGTGTTTGACCAATCAGTAAAGTTAGTACCATTGTGCATCCTTTAAGTATGACAGTTGGCCATATGTTTAGTTGTACCTTTTTTAATCTGGAAATCATGAGAGTTGCTAACTAAAAGATGGGTGCTCCTCATCTGAATGTTACTGCCCTTGTACAATGTTTTATAATACTGCGCTGCATAAACACTCCAAATGTCAGGGTTCCTTTTGTTTTCTTTCCTAGACTGACTATTTTGCAAGGCTACGTAACCTCCATTTTGCAGTATGAAACCAGCATTTTGCTAAGTGTGGATGTAAGCCATAAAGTTTTGGAGAAGTGAAACTGTTCTGGATTTAATGGAAAATCTGTATTCAATGCATGGCACGCAAGTTTCCGGATGCCTGCACTAAAGAACTTCTTGGCAAGATTGTTCTTACAAAGTAAGTGTCACTTGTATAGCAGCTCTCTTGAAGTAGAAGTATTGTTTTAGTACTGGGATCAAAAAATGTCGGGAAGTTTTAATAGGTGCAGTTAATATGTCAGCTGCTAATGGTGGTTATACACACGTGATTACATTGTATGTGTCCCATCAGATTCATTGCAATCTCTTTGCAACATGCAGGGTAACGGCATACATGGACCTGACTATCCCCCAAACTTGGGGATAGTCACTGTGTATCTAAACATGGGCTAATCATGTTGGCTTCCTCAACTTAAAGCAAAGAGGCAGATACCTTTCTGTCGGGAACAGCCAATAATGGTGCTTTTTGGTGGAAAATCGAGTATCCCCCATGTATATTGCCACCTTTTTTAGACATTTCAAATAACAATCTATTTAAGCCTGAGCCCATGACGTTGCTTCTGGGATTAAACAATTCTCATGTTGCCTGCCCCTTGCCCTCTTTGCTATTTACTGTGACTGACCAATGCATACATTTATGATTCTGTTACGGTACGTTGCTTTTAGTGCACAAGTTTTCTTTCTGAAGTTATGCCCTCTACAGTTGCTGTGCAGTGATGGCCTCTAAACTCCACTATGTAAAATTAAGTTTTATGAGATATTCCTATCTCAGGTAGACTGCTTGCAGGTTAAAGAGAACTTAATGCATATAAAGTTGTTGGGGGGGTGGCTTTTTTCTTTTTTTTTTAAAACGTTAAATGAAAGTACCTGGGACAGGGACGTAGCATTGATATTCCTACCTCCCAATATAATTTCTGTGTGGCGGCCAGCTCAAAGAAAGCTTTTACATAATTAATATAAACCTACTAATTAGCCCTACCTACAGTAGCATTTGATCCAGAGCAGTGTTTCTCCCCAGAATTTTTTTCCTGCCGGGTGGCATGAAAAGTGAGCCGGTGGGGGTGGGACGGGGAAATTTGGTGGTGGGAAAAAATGTACACTGCATCATGCTCATTATATAGTCAGGGTGTTCTATTTTTCGTCCCACTAGATGTTTGAAAAATATGACTGTGGTTGTAGAATGCAGGGGGTTGAAGTTCTGCAACATCTGAAGGGAACCCAGATGTAACATGGCAGCACAGCACATGTGCCACCCTTAGGTGACCTGGGGATCTTGAAAAGAAAGTTAACATGCTAAAATAATGCAAAAAAGGAGTGTAGACTGGGCAGTTTGTGGCAGGAGTTTTTACTGACATATTGGCACCTTTTAAACCTACATCTAAATTCTTTTAAATCACAAGTGTTCTCTCAAGAAATATTTCCAACCGGGTGGCATGAAATAGTAGCCGGGTAAGCCGCCTGGCTAAAAGACCTTAGGGAGAACAATGCAGAGGAAGGCAAAAAAAAAAAGCAGTGAAAAGGGAGAAAAATCTTCCTCCTGCAAGGCTTCCTCTTTAATCACTACCTTTTGAAAACTACCATCTAATTTACATGCAGCAGAGAAGTCAGCCTCTGGTATTGCCAGGATGTCAGTGTTCACAGCTTTGACTGACAGCCAATATACGAAAACTGCAGAAGAGAGAAGGGAGTGCAGTGAGGGAATGGACTATGTAAACAAAGTTAGAAGAGGCTTTTGGTTAAATTATAAGGAAAAATTGAGTTGGGAGGACTTATTGGTGTTGTACATTTTCTTTTTCAGAAGGTGGACATGCACTTAAGTTGCTTTTGGGGGAGAAGTTTTGCTTTTCTCAGACTTGTACATTGGATTAGCAAGCTTTATTTTCTCTCCTGCACAGTGGAGTTTAATGAGATAGTCCTTCCATCCAGTGCTTTATATGAAAGGCATACAACCTCTAATAAAGGTTTAGTTTCCAGCCATATACTGCTTTTTACTGGGTTTTTTTTTTTGTTGGTTTTTTTAACGCTTAATGAAGTCTGTTGTATAGCTGCTAAAACAGTCATTAAGCCAGACCCAGTGAGACCATGAAACCATATCTTAGGAAGCCAGCTGTTTAAACTACGTTTGTAATTCTATATAGATTATGGCAAAAGTAAGCATTTCCAATGCTGTTTATACTCATTGATACAGCGTATTTCCTGTACATGCTGGTTTCACAATTAATTGTATATGCTTGAATTTTCTTGCAATGTTTTTAGGTCTCTACTTAAATACTTTTCTCCTGTTAAAGACTAAGTGGCCATACATTATTACATCGTAATTACGATCTTAAACCGAGCATACTTTGATAGACAGATGTACAATGTTATTGTACCAAGATGTACAATAATATTGTTCAACTTCAATTTGTTTTGTGATTAATGTCGAATGTGTCCATTGTGAGGTTACTTTACATTCACATTTAATCGGAACTTTAGAAACACTACAATCATTTTACCAATCGACTTAACCGACTTTCCCGATCGTAATAACGATCGATTTTACGATCTAATGCCGTGTGATAAGAATGGGAAAATGTAAAATTTTTCGGCCAATCGATGGAAATGTCGGATTGTTGTTGAATTGTACATAAAATCAGCCTAATGTATGGTCACCTTAACAGGAGATTCAATAAAAGTTCTTCTCGTTAAAATGGTGCTAATTTTGCTCCAACCAATCAGATGTTAGCTTTCAAATGTTAGATAAGATCTGATTGTTGGGGCAAAATTAGCACCATTTTAAAACGATATACAGGGAGATTCAATAACTTTCTTATCGATAAAAATGGTGCTAATTTTGCCCAAACCAATCAGATGTTTTTTCAAATGCTAATAACATCTGATTGGTTGTGGCAAAATTAGCACCATTTTTAACGATAAGAACTTTTATTCTTAAGTTGTAAGATGCACTATATATTGAGGATTTAAATACCATTTATGACATAATTTGGGAATTTAAATTTTCTAGGTACAACAATAAAACCTACCGTATTGATGAGATAGAATGGAATAAGACTCCACAGAGCACATTTAAAAATCAGATGGCACCGACGTTAGCTTTGTGGACTACTATAGAACAGTAAGCGATTCCATTAAACCCGTTATCCCAGCGTCTGTGAATTTTTGGCAATCATCCACATCTTTTAGATAATTACTATGAAACCACACTGCACATTTTCTTCAGCCGTGCCGATTCCCTTTACTTTTAGTAATGGGAGATGACCGCGTCTGAGGGAAATTTTTGGGCATTTCCAACGTTTACTGTTGCCCTCGGGAAGCGCTCAAACTGCGGTCAACACACTACCAATAAAGGGATAATCCCACTGTACAGATGGAATCGGCCTTATAGCTAATGTGTGTACCCAACTTTTAGTCTTGATGAGCGCCCAATTAATTTTTTTAACACATTGAGTGGTGTCCTTTTTTTACCCATTTTCCTCTGTTGTCAGGGATGTTTTATTATATTTTATCGTATTATTTAAGGCTGTGTACACCACAATGCAATTTTTTTCTTCGGACCATAACCAAAATTTCATTCCACCTGGGTGAGAAATTGTATTGGTTTGCGGGTGACCCGTGACCAAGATCTGTTCGTCTACTGAATCGGACCACATCCAATCATACCGCAATAGTCATTTATCTTCATCTTTGTCTTCATCTTGGCCTACCAGTCGCTAGTGGCGAACGGTCGGCCCGGGACAAAGGATCCCATGGTGTGTACCTAGCTTAATTTATCCCAAGATCAAATAGATCTGCCCTGGTGGTGCAGAATGGGACTTGCATAATAAACTTTTCTTCTGTGTGCATTTGTTTTCTGTAACTAGTGACAGTTGGCATGTTTGAATTTCCCTCTCCTATGGCTGGTCTTAGTGATTAATAAGCATGCTTACCCCCAGTCTGGTCTGATAAAGGGAGTTGGTTAAAAAAGAAGGAGAATACTGACATGACAAAGGCATGTACTGTAGTACACACAAGCCTGAGAGATTTATTGATGCTACCATGTATTTATTTTTTAGTTTAGGTGAGGCACAAACTTTTTTTTTTTTCAGTGTTTATATCCTTTAAATATAACAAAGATTTATGGAAAGATATTTATTGGAAAAGGTTAATAGTCTGTCTACTTTTATTTTAAATCAGCAATAATAAAAAGAGGTTAAGATCTAAGCCAGCCACTTCTTGTCAACATACCAAAAAGGTGAAGCCTGGTGAAGTTAGAGGTCCTATCTTATTGGTACCAAGTTGAGTTACTTAACAGGTAATTCTTCTTTCTTCTGTTTTCTTAATGGCTTGATATTCATTAAAGGAACATTACATTCGTTCAGTAACTTACAACTTTCTGGGTCCTCCCGCAGCCTGTCCTCCACTTCATTAACAAATGCTTACGGTGTCTGTCTGAGGAGTGGCAGTGATTCCCTGGGGGAGAAGCCAGAAAGTACCAAAGTATTGACTGTCCCATGAAAAATATTAGGGTTGCTCTGTAAGTCATATTACTGTCTAGTAAGAATTGGTAAAATACACTTTTTTTTGCTTTTTCCCCCCCTTTTATTATGTTTTCGGCCTCCTGACTTAAGGCTTGACAGATAGAATGAGGAGTGACTTCAATGTAATGAAAGACCTAGCCGTTCACACAAGCTGGCCCCTGACCAAGAGAAAATCAAGTGGGGAGATTCTTAAACTGTATTCCAGGTGAGTAAAATACTAATTTAAATGGCTGTCTGTGATGAGTTACAATCTCGATGGCTTAAAATGTGGATAGAGGTGCATTCTTTTGTGTTGGCACGTATGTGCTAAAGGGGGCGCTTGGTCGGGCACGCGCGCCTGACCTGAGAAGGAGACGAGTGTTGCAGTGTTCCTGGGCATTCTATTTCACAGGAAGATGGGAATAAGCGTTCTCACCTCCCGTGAATAATAGATACAGATTTCACGTATTTAATTACATGAAATCTGTTTTGTGTCCCTTTTAAAGAGATTTGTGGTAAAAATTGTGGTGCTCTGAGCTCACAACTTTTCATGATAACCCTTTCAAGAACCCCTCCCTTGGAAATCCTACACTTTCCCCTGGTTTCCATAACATTCATCATTTAGTAGGCCCTTTTGACTTGGCTGGTCCTGTGTGCGCCATTTGGGGTTTTTATGCTCTTTTGTAAAGATATTTATCGGAATATTCGTCAGGAATCCAACACGCTGTATGTTTGCTTCTCTGGTTATTGTTATTTCATTATTTTTGTTTAGCAATTTGTTTTCATGGTGCCTGGTAATAAAATGTAATTTCAGGGATGAAAATGCACAGAAAGAACTTCGCGACTGGGGTCTAAATTTTGACAAAGCATTGATGCAATTTACTGGCCGAGTAGCCCCTGCTGAAAAGATTTTGCAAGCAGGAAGAACAGTAAGAAACAATATGTCTGTTGCAGTAATGTTACAACCTCCTTCTGGAGCTTTTTATTGCACAGATTGCAGTTCATGTTCATTGTCCTTTTGTAGGCAGAATACAACCAACAGTTTGCCGACTGGTCCAGGGAGCTTAGAGGACAAACTATACTGTCTGTTAAACATCTGGTCATTGGCTTCTCTATATACTAAGAGGAATTACGATGCTGCACACATCCTCGTCCAGAACCTATCAAAGTGGCACAGCAAGTCGGAATGAGATTGGGCAATGCGTCATGTAAGGGTGAAAAAAATTAATAAGCTCTTTGCGGTTGGATTGATTTAACATGTTATCAGTTAGCCACATTGTAGATATTCTAATGGTGTCTGGTAGAGATTAGACCAGTGATGGCGAACCTTTTGAGGCTCAAAACTGCGACCCAAAACCCCACTTTTTATTTTAGTGCCAACATGATCATTTAACCTTAATACAGAGTTTTTACAGAAAAAAAACTACCCACACAGACCAATACAGTAGATAGAATAGATTATACCTATTAACCTCTACAAAAAACCTACCCCACACAGACCAATACAGTAGATAGAATAGATTATACCTATTACCTCTACATTGCCACACAAGGAGTTTGAGATCTAAAACGTGACATTAACCTCTACATTATTAGACAGAGTTTGAGAACTAAAACAGTGACATTAACCCTACATTATAGACAGGAGTTTGAGATATAAAACAGTGACATTAACCTCACATTATTAGACAGGAGTTTGAGATATAAACAGTGACATTAACCCTACTTATTGACCAGGATTTGAGATCCATACAGGGACTTAAGCAGAGCTGAGTGCCTGTTACGTCACCTCTCTCTGCTACAGACAGCCGCTACACTTCTCTCTGGCTTTCAGGTAACAAACTCTGGTGAACTCTGCTATGCATGAGTGCCCACAGAGAGGGCTCAGAGTGACACCCTGGCACGCGTGCAATAGGATCGCCAGCACTGGATTAGACCTTACCCCTAGGATTCAGCTGTACCATTTATGGCACTGATTATTGCCTTAATGTCTAGTTACAGTTTTTTAAAGGGCATCTCTTCCCTCTCAACTAAACTTCACCCATGGCTTAAGGACCCCCTGAAACCTACTTTTCATGATCGTCCCTTTACCAAAGATGTCTTGAAACTTATTTACATAACCCAATCCCTCACTGCAGCTCCTCAT
>JAACNH010004938.1:0-22189 GCA_019447015.1 Hymenochirus boettgeri | reverse complement strand
GGGACAGACCTTGTAACGGGCCCAACAAAGCAGTAAGGATAAAAGGGTGGTAGGCACACATTGAGTGTGTTTGTGGCTAGTAAAGGGCAGGTGACCATTGGTCCATTGGTGAAAGGAAGTCAGGGTTTTGGATACATTGTTATGTTTTATAATCAACTATGTTTAAATTGTTACTTGGCACTTTACATTGTTGTTAAATTAATAATAATAAATGCTGTGCATGTCTGGTTATTGTTGAATGGGGTGGGTAAAGGGCACTTTACGTTACCACTGCAATGTGACTCTCGGTAAATGAGCCAAAAATGTTTCAAAACTAAATAGTAACAGATCAACTGATTGTGCACAGCAAAGACTAGTGTATTCCATTTGACTGATAATCAGCATATCAAACACAGTAAAGATTGATTACTTGCCCTTGGACATGTTACATATAGTGTGGTCCTGTGAATACATTGCTATTGGTTATATACAAACTGCCCCGGTACAGACCAGCGTACAAATGCTAGCTAGTTTTCAGTGCAAATAAAACTGATTAAACTCATTTATCAATAGTGTTCCAAATAGGAGATATGGAGACACGACATAGCAAATTAGGAAGATTTATTTTGCTACAGTAATGTCTTTATTATCTCTGCCCCATTTATTGTGTCCTTTATCATGGATGCATATATAGCTAATTACCAAGAACCAGTTCTCTAATAAGATCCTCAATTTCACTGTAATATGAGAAGAGGATGGGACCAGAGGTCCCTTTTCTTACTCAGAAAATGTTTTTGACCTTGGTAAGCGTCTTAGTCCCTGATAGTGTGCACCAATAATAATGGTCACTTTAAGTCAGTCAGCAGCACTATATCACAACTCCCTCTCCAGTATAGACATTCTGCATTGTGCACATTTTGTGCCCCTTGGGTTGGGCAACTGTGGCAGCAACTCTTTCACATTCCTCTCTCTCTCCCTAGGCCTTAAAAATGCTGTTCTGGTGCAATTAATCCCCATTGTACACATTTTCTACTCCTACAGCTTAAGCTTCAATTAGAACCAGTCTAAAGGTGGCCATAGATGCTACAATACAATTGTACAATCTGCAATCTTTTAACTGGCCTGATGGGGAAAATTATTGGATGATTGCTGGGCACTGAACACTGGTAATGTGTCAGATTTAAAAGACTGTTAACTTGACAGATAACTTGGTATGTGTGAGGATGGATAGGTTTGTCAAGGGCCCTGCACTGTTCTGTTAACATCATTGACCGTAGCTAAAGGTGGCATAAATATCACCACTCACAGCACAAATCCAATGGCAGCCACATCAATCATACAGAACTAGAAGCTCTGTTTGATATTAAAGGGGAACTGTGGTCAAAAAATGACTTGATAGGAATTGCTCTCCTGAGAATTTTTGCAATTTATTGTCATTGTTTATTTTGCATCGTTTTGAAGATATTTACATTTTTGTGTGTAATATGGCAGCAGCACCACCAGGTCCTCTGCACTTCCTGCTTCCTGCTCTGAAACCATGTCAGTAGATGACAGTCAATCTGCCGTATCTCCTCCTCCCCTTGCAGCCCCCCTCCTCTTGCAAGCCCCCCTGGCCCCTCCCACTCATGGACCCTATGGCCCCTCCATTTGCAGGCCCCCCTTGGCCCCTTCCCTTACAGCCCCATGTGGCACCACCCACTCGTGGGTGTTTTAGCTCCGCCCACTCACGGGTGCTGTGGGCCACTCAGACCCCCCCTACAGAAAACTGAGTGAAAACAGCCTCAGGCAGAGTGAGAAGGCTGTTGTCACATAGTGAGAGAGAAGGGCTGTAGATTCCCTTACCTTCTCTGCAGCTGCAGGTCCTTCACACAGCAGGGAGGGGGAGGGACTTCCTGAGGGAGTCTGAGGCTGTGCTCACCGGCAGCGAGATGGAGGAGCAGCCTTAGGAATGTCACATGTCATCCTCCCACCCATTATCTTTTCTCTAAAGCGTACTCTAAGGGACTACATTTAAAGGGCATGTCCACCCCCAAAACTAAAATTTAATCCACTACTATCCCTACTGTGTAGTGTTCAAAAATCCTTACCTTATATCTCTGCTATTTATGGTTCTCATGCAGTGCCTGTTCAAAGTTTTAAAAAGTGAGTAGGAGGTGTCAGTTAGTCATCCAGACCCTGCTTGTTCCTTGTCCTCCCTTAGGACACTGGCATGCACAGGGGAGCCCTCTTTCTTCCCTTCCTCCCACCCTTCTGATCCATTTATGGCTGCCTCATCCCCTAGCATTAAAAGGTATGTCCACCCCCCCAAACTAAATTTTAATATGTTGTAGAAAAAGGCTGTAAACCTTGACCTTGTGAGGTTTACAGCAGCCAAAGATGTCCTCAAATGTACTTACCAGCCTTTGTTCCTCCACTGCCTTCTGCTTAACTTCTGTGCCTGTTTCATGTACGGAAATCAAGCAGGAGGGGCTTGACCGGCATCCGCTCCTTTGATTGGCTAAAGCACAGAAAAGGCATGGAAGTTAAGCAGAAGGCAGCGAAGGAAGGAAGGCTGGTATGTACATTTGGGGACATCTTTGGCTGCTGTAAACCTCGCGAGGTTGAGGTTTACAGCCTAAACTAAACTAAAATTTAGTTTGGGGGATGGAGATACCCTTTAAATTATTAGTGTAAATTACCCTAGCCCACCCCCAACCGACATGTTGGTTTTGTAAAATAAGCACAAGAAATAAATGTACGCTCCTTCATTCCCTCAGCTGTCTGCATAGCCGCAGCTGCTGCTCCGGCTCCTCTCTGATGCTTCCAGCAAGCAGACAACAGGGAGTAGACAGCCATGGGAACGAAGGAGCTTACGTATATTTCTTGTGCTTATTTTACAAATCTAACATAGCAATTGGGGTAGCATGGGTGCCCTACACTATGGGAAAATGTTATATTTGGGGTAGACATACTCATTAATTATTTATGCTGTAACTTCTCCCTCAAACTAATTATTATATTTATATCCAGGAGTCCCAAACCCAAGTTTCATTATACTTTTTTATAAGACACTACTAAGGATACTTAAAAAACCTGATCCCTTGCCTTTAGCTTTCACATTCTTCCTGTTGCTTATGTGCAGTGGCTGTCAGTCAAGGCTGTGTGATGTCTAGGCCAATAGCTGACAGCTGCTTCCAAAGCTGCTACTTTTGCTGCTGTGAAAGCTCGTAACAAGCTAGTAACAGCATTACAGTATCCTTATGCTGGGTACACATGGAGGGATTATTTGTCCCTACCGAGCGCTCGCTACGAGCGAACACTTGGCCGGGACAAATGTCCTTCAGTCGTGGCAAATTCAGGGAACAATCGACTGTGCCGTTCCATATGGGATTTTCCTCCAATCCGGACAAACGTACAATCGAGATCGGTCGCGGCCGGCTACTCCACACCAGGAGATATTTTCGGCTGACCGACCGAATCGGCCGAAAATATCTTCTGGTGTGTTCCCAGCCTTAGGAGCATCCAATTTAAAGGCAAGTATAACAAAAGCTAGGTTTGGGGGGGTCCTAGATATAAATACAATTTTGTGCACTTGTCCTTTAAGGCATAATAATAATAATGTATTCAACTTTCTTATTTCAGAGCACAACACCAAATATATGGCAGTAAGGAGAGTTCAGAGAAATGTTTATGTAAATGCAAAAGACAGTGCCATCATTAAATGTAAATAGGAGTGTAATGAGGCTTATATATGTTAATATATCATGGTAATGTAACATTTCTACTGCATGCAAGGGATATGTGTGGAGGATATACTGTATATATATATGGTGTAATGATTGGAAGGGAGGTAGGTAAATTGTTATGAAAGAAATGGGATATGCTAAAACATTCAAGAAAAACATGTATTTGAAAATATGATAGTCATGTATCTTCCAGTGAACAGAGATTCATAGTCAGTTATTGGACACTGTAGTTTTAGATGGTTGGCTTCCCAATCACCACGCAATGTATCTTTAGATAACATTATATTGTAATAGGTTTGTGAAGATTCTTGTTCATCCAGGTCATGGTGTATGTGTGGTATTCAGTTAGATCAACTGGACACAAAGTTTAGTTTTTGGAGATTTTTCGCTCATCCAACCAGATTTCTTAATTCAGAATTACATGTGCAAGAATGATCCCTTTTTATGTATTATAATCTTGCATTTCAGTAGGCATCACTGTTCAACCTGTAGTTTCCAAACTGATAAAGGACTAAAACTCCTAGATATGTTGGTAAAGAAAAAGAAGCAGCTTCTAAAGTTGCATTAAGTTTAAGGTAAACAAAATGTACAATTGCCACATTCATACAAATCTTTAAGCTTAATATTTGACCTAATAAATGAGAAGTTCTCCTAAAATGAGTGTTCTCAATCATGTCAACTAGATTAATGTTCCTCCTGGCAGTTAGAATAGCTATTTAAACCTAGAAAGAAGGGGATGTGATGTAACAATTTTCCAATTGTCCCTTAAAATATGCCTAACTTTCCATTCATTTTAAAGATAGTAATGAACTGAATGTATTTATTTACTGTAGTTGAAATACTAATGGCATATGACTGATCTGGTTATCATAGAAAGGTGATAAGATGGTCTTATTTTCCCTTGTATTTGGTGGGTGATTTTATAACAATCATAAATATGTTTTATATCCAGCAACTTACCAAATTGTGGAAACAATTGCAACATACTGACATAGTGGACTATGGTCTACATTCACAATGCAGTGGATCTGGATATTATGTGTGGAATAAAGTTACCTTTATATCTACACATACAAAAGTCCTCTACTTGTGTATTGGGCTTCTGGCCTCTAGCATTTGATACAATGGATTCAATGAACTGCTAAGCTTAGATGTCACGCCCTGCCTAATAGGAAAAAAATGGTGGCGCACTCTCAATCATGGGAGTATGCCACCATTTACTTCAGTTGAAAGGAAGTGGTACCAGAGGCTATCTGCTCCCGGTGCCAGACCCCCTTAGTGGCACTATTTGGTCATCAACAACTTCAAGATAAGAAGTTGAATTGCAGTGAAGACATCTTGAGGATGTCCAAGAGTGTCCAGGAAGTACCATGACCATCTCAATCCAAAGAGTCAGCTACAGAATCATGTTGTCACAGTGCAGAGCTTGCTTAATATTGAAAGCAGGTGGGTGCAAGTAAACCTGCACTCACTGTGAGACTTTTGGGCAACTCCCATTAAATACCTGTGGTCAATTTATTAAAAAAAAAAAAAAAAGATTAAAAGCCCTCAAATGTTCATTAACTCCAAGCACTAAAACAAAAAGTCCAGAAGCTGATATCCAGCATGACAGAAAATTGCAGTTATGAAAATTGAAGTTATGAAGTCATCCAAAACCCACACAACCCCATGTAATATTGGGCTAGCATGGGTTTTGAACTACTTTTGTGCTTGCCATGCCATTTCCAAGAATGCTTGGAAATAGCGTGGCGTGGCCAATGTAGTAATGACAATATTGCTCTAATCTTAACACCATTACCACTGTGGTGTACGGAGTTGATGCTATAAAAAAAAGTTGAGTCTTACCTGAATGGGATCCCACGATGCAGTAAGTCTCGCGAGAGGTAAGATGCTTTGGTAAGATGCAACTTTTTTTTTTTTTTTAAAAAGCATCATTTGATGTGTTTGCCAATAAAAACATTTGAAACTTATTAAATGTTTATAATTGTTCTTCGGTATACTATAGAAATGTAAAAAAAAATTAAAATAACATAAAATAGCTGAAACAGCGAGGTTTGTAAAATGAAACATCTGGGTCACTGCCAAAGCTTTTGTCCATGGCGGTAGATAGTAATGGTATCACAATATTCTTGGTATTACAGTATTGTCACATTATCAAAAGGCAACATGAGAAGAGACTGAAAACAAGGGGGGAAAAATGTCAGAATTTTGAAAGAAGTCTATCGTTGTAAGTAACCACTAGATGTCACTGTTGCTTAAGTTAGTGCCATGCTTTCAGCAGGCAAGTGTATCCATAAACATGTGTGCTGTGGGCCAAGGAAGATGCAGTTACTGATATACAACTAGACTACAAAAGGGGAAAAATACTAAATGCTGAATAAATTTGCCCACAAAGAAAAAATCTGCCTATTTGCATGGAAATGGTGACCATCTGCATGAAATTTAGAAACTGTGCGCATTGTTAACCATTATCATAAATTACATAAAAATACAAATTTTGCAAATAAATGGTACCTAAGATAAATTGCAGTAGTTTGTTTCAATTTGGAATATATGGAGAGACAGATGATAGTAAATTTCACTATTAGTTACTTCCTCGTTGTATTGTAAGCTTGCAGTGGCCTAAATGATTCTCATATAATGAACAGACTAAACATAGAGAGTGGGTGATATTCTGCCTCTGCTTTAAGCCTTATACAACCCAAAGCACAAGACCAGAATGGAACAGACCTCTGAGTGCTGAGAGAAAGGGTAATGGATCCTGGGATTAGTTTACAGCTGACAGTTTTTTTTTTTTTTTGGGGGGGGGTTGGGTGATAGGAACCACATTAGGTACAGGTAACCCTAATGGCTATAAGATAGGATGTTGGGAAAAACTGAAATAACCCTATGCTTGCCCAATACTACTGACCCACTACCCATGTGTTCTGTAGATCCTTGTGTTTAAATTGTATGGAATGAGAATACAGACAGCGGTTGCTTATACAAACAGTTTATTTATTTCTGGCAATTATAATATTCTAATTTTATTTCTGATATTTGTTTCTTTGTGCTCAGTGAAAGTAAATGTATGCAATGTGATACTGTAGGGTCCATTCATTCTCTATGGCCTGTCCTGTAAAAGCAGTTGGCTTCTAGCAAAAATAATGCATAAAATCTGGATTTCAAGGCAAAGACAAAACCTGCCAATTAAAAGAATTCATATGTGCAAGGTATGAAACATCTCCTTACATCAGTAAATACCCAACTTATTATTGCCACGTCCGACAGTTACCGCGACTGATCAAGGTTTTCCACCATGTCCGATCGTCCTTTCGTCCGATCGTCCTTTCGTCCGATTCGGACAAATGGTCGGTCAGACATGGCCGCATTTAGATGTGATAATTTCGGTCTGATCAACCGATACACTGAACTATTGGTCGATCGGACCGAAATATCTTATCGTGTGTATCCAGCTTTACTGCACCAAGCGGGGTATTTACTCATGTAATGTAAGAATAAGAAAATTACTGGCAACCAAGGCTTGTACTGTTTAATGCCACAAATGGGTGGATTTATTTACCAATTTTATATTACCTGTAGTACAGAAAGATCATGTCACCGGCCATTGTCCCTGTGTTTACCAATTAGCTGACACTGTACTTTTTGTTTAGATTTCGGTAGGAGGAATCCCCTCAAAATGAATGGATACGTACTGATCTAAAGAGACAGGGGGACAGTTTATGCACAGACAGTGATTCTGGTGCTGAATTTAATAGATCACATGGAGTTTTATATATTAGCAGAATGTCTCAAATGCCTAAAAATGATTCCCTAGGTATAGAAACCTGAAGACTGTCAAATGTCGTTATCATCAAATTATGATTTAATGCAAATTATAAAGCAAAAAAGGCATCACCAATGCCCATCCATCTCCATTTCGCTTACTGGCACGGTAACCGCTCAACTATATTTATAAAATGGCGATAAGCCTACTCTTGCTTCAAGTTCAACATTTAAAATCATCACGTCTGAGGTGGTGAAAATGCACAAGTGCCCATATATGTATCCTGCCAGTAGGTTCTTGGAAGGTGTCAGTTTATTGTGGAGTTTTTCTTACTAATAAGGGTCCAGGAGAGGTGTTAGATTTTTTCCCCATACATTTATACAAAAAAATATTGATTGTTTATAAATTTGCCCCTATGTGTCTGTTTGTAGGTACAGCTCATTGTGTGTGTACATTTACACAATACAATCCAACACAGGCATACCCTTTCTTGCCTAAACTTTCCATTTCCAGTCAAGGTAATCCCTGTATGAAAGGGCCTAACTAATTACTTTCATTTTCATTGATCATTGCCCAGTGACTTGAAGCAGCTTTCCATCAAATGCTTTCTATGAAGACATAACACCTCTAGTTAAAGAGCTGGGTAGGGGTTGCTACCACTTGGAAGTATGACCTACCTTACTAAATTACATATATTAGAGGAGGACTGTGAAAAGTGCTACTGGTCTAGTTAAAAAAATCATGCAACAAATAGAAAAAATAATTGATGTTCTTATATATCCTTATATATCACCACATCTAAGTGTAAATATTATTAACATTTTAAACTAGTTCTAGCTACATGCTAAAGAATTTTTTGTCTATGTCGAGTTACATGTTTATCATCATAACAATAAAAATAACAATAAAATAACAACAATTTCAAACACTTGAGTAGACTTTTAATCTTACAATAACTGCTGCCCAGGCCAATCCAGTCCGTCAGTTCATCAAGAAAGGTCAATGTATCTGTGATGTAAGTGAATATTCAGGAGACTGTTTTATATTCTACAAACATAAGGCAAAAGTCAAAGACAATTATCATTTCTATGTATCTAAAACAAAGTGATTTTCTCTATCTCTACCAAGTGTTTTGTACAGAACTGACCTCTACTAATGTGTGAGGGACTGTGCTTTCAAGCATGTCTTGGATGAAACTTGCATTTCCTTCTCACCCCAAAGGCAGCCATAACATATGAGAGGTAGTCCCTCCCCTGGTAGGACAGTCTCAACTTAAAAGGCCCTCCTCTAACCAAGCCCCCTTCAGTGTTTTTTGTCCTACCTGTAGGACGGTTCCAGCTTCAAGCATGTCTGATCCCTGGGGGTGAGGACTGGCAGCAGGGTTGGATCGATTACTATTCCCCCTGGGGAGAGCTCTCCTTTGCTACTTCAGAGCCAAGAGTACTTTCAATGCGTCCATAGCAGGCTTACTTCCGGGTTCGGAAGTCCGGTGTACTTGGGGGCGGACGTTTCCACGCTGCCGCGTTCCGAGCGTGTCACGTCAGCGCAAAGCTGGGGGAGCCTGCAAAAATTTAAAAGGTAAGCGTGGCTATCTTTTTCTCTGCTGCTTCCCTACTGATGCCGATCTGTGCTGATCAGTGCTCGTGGTTCCCAGCCCCCTGCCTAGTTCGGTAAGCTTACCCTACTATTACTGTCCCTTCCTCCTATACTTAAGTATAGTGGAATGAGAAGTTTATTTTGAATCTTACAGTGCATCTTATGTGGGCTTTTATCCCCTTTTAGATTATGTCTGCCCAGGACCCTTCTGAGCCTCCTACTCAAGTGACCATGGCTGCAAGAAAAGGCAAAGCTAAAGACAAAAGCAGAATTTGCCCTGGATGTGATTCCAAACTTGCCAGTTACACGGAATCCTTATGCACTATTTGCATGGATAAAATCAGGAATCCTCCTGGTTCAGGACATAATGCTATGACTGAATTTTTTGATTTTTTTTAAAGAGACCATCTCCTCTTTTCAAGCCATGCAGACACAGAGGATTGCCTCAGGGAATCAAGGAGAGATACCAGCTGTTAATATTCCAGCTACACCCAGTAGCCCTGCCAGGTCTGATCCACCTCCAGAGCCAGAATTTCCCATCCCCTCAGACAGGACTACCCTCTCATCATCGGACGAAGGAGAGATTTCGGATGATGAGGATTTCTTTCCCCTTCAAGATTTGGAACCATTTCTTAAGGTGGTGAGACAGACCTTAGACACCGATGAATTGCAGGAACCCCCTAAGAAGGTTTTAAGACTGTTCTCAGGGGCTATAAAGAAAAGAATATCCATTCCTGTTCATGAGGCCATAAAGGATGCTATAAAGGAAGAGTGGTCCTCTCCCGACAAGAAATTTTCCATACCTAAAAGAGTCCTAAGTCTATGTCCATTTGATCCTGAGGATTCAAAAAATTGGGATTCACCACCTAAAATAGACGCCCCAGTTGCCCAGATGATAAAAAGAACGACTATACCTCTAGACGATGGCTCCTGTCTGAAGGATCCTATGGACCACAAAGCTGATTCGGCCTTAAGGAAAGTCTTTTTAGCTTCAGGGGCAGCCATGAAATCGGCTATAGCTTCAGCTTCTGTGGCTAAGGCTCTAAGACTTTGGCTCTCTGACTTGGAAAACAGTATTGCCAAGGGAGTTCATCGGGATCAGATTCTTAAAGATTTCCCTATGCTGCACAGGGCAGCTGATTATATATGTGACTCTGCACTATCAGGTGTGAAACTATCAGCTAGGTCTGCAAAGAATAGGCTGTGTGGAATTCGGTTTGAAGGGGGAGTCTTGTTTGGTTCAAGCCTAGAGGAAGCTGTGGGAAAGAAAGGGGAGGACAAGATTCTCTCTCTTCCCTAGGACAAGAAACCTTTCAGAAAGGATCTACATTCCTTTCGTGGGTCCTTCAGTGGCAGAGGAAGGGATCGGTTTCTTTCCTTCAATAGACCCAAACAAAATAGAGGAAGAGGTCGTCTGGGTGGATCAAGACCATTTTCCCAATGACGCCAGGGCAGTAGGGGGCCGCCTGTCGGCTTACTTCCAAGAATGGGATTTGATTACTTCAGACAAGTGGGTCCTAGAGACCATACAACACGGCTATTCCTTGGAATTTCTACAGATGCCTCCCCACAAATTCACAGCATCAGGCATACCCAAGGTGCTGGACAAAAGAGCTGCCTTGTTGCAGGAGATAGGAAAACTGAAGTCCCAGGCAGTACTTCTGCCAGTCCCTCCTTAAGAGAGGGGCCAAGGAGTATACTCAAAAATATACGCCAAAATCCACAGGAGGGTTCCGTCTGATAATAGATTTAAGATATCTCAATCAGTTCATCAAAAAGAACCATTTCAAAATGGAATCGGTAAAATCTACAATCACAGCTCTACTTCCAGGAGATTTTTTGGCCTCTTTGGACTTAAAGGATGCTTACCTGCACGTTCCTATCCGCAAGTGTCATCAAAAATACCTAAGGATTGCAATCCAATCGGACAAAAGTTTAGAGCATCTTCAGTTCGCTGCTCTTCCTTTCGGAATTACCTCAGCACCAAGGGTATTTACGAAAATTATGAGTGTAGTAGCAGCTCATTTAAGACATCTCGGTGTCAGTATCATCCCTTACTTGGACGACTGGCTTCTAAGAGCAAGCTCAGAACAAACATTATATCAAAATATCTGCCTTACCATTCAAACCCTCCAAGAACTTGGTTGGTTAATAAATTGGGAAAAATCCTCCCTCATCCCTGAACAAAAGAAAAAGTTTCTGGGATTCTTGTTCGACACAAAACAAAATGTGATTCTCCGTCCAGAGAAATGTATAGCGAAAATCAGATCCAAAGTAGCTCATCTAAGATCAGCTTCTTCAATTCCCTTAAAGGCAATTCTAGAGGTCCTAGGTCTCTTTTCAGCCGCTATAGTAGGTGCTCATATGGACAAAAGCTCATATGAGGCCTCTCCAACTTCACTTTCTTGCTACTTGGGACAGGCAGACCACTTCTCTCCTTCGCAGAACCCAACTGCCAGAGGAAGTACGATCCTCTCTGAAATGGTGGATGACGAGGGAGAATTTGTCTAGAGGGAATCTCCTAGCTCCCTCCCTACCCGTCATATTGACTACAGATGCCAGCAAATGGGGTTGGGGAGCACATTGGCAAAGTGTATCCAAACAGGGCAAATGGCCTTGCTACAAGAAAACCCTCTCCTCGAATTACAGAGAGCTCCAGGCGGTATGGGAAGCCCTCAAGGCCTTCAAAACTACGGTCATAGGGAAAAGAGTCCAGATTCAGACCGACAAACGTACAACCGCAGCCTATATAAACCACCAAGGAGGCACTAGGAGCCTAAACTTGGTACGGCTCTCATTGAAAATAAACTCGTGGGCAGAAGAACACTTAGCAGGTCTCTCGGCTCTCTATATCAGAGGTTCAACAAACCAATGGGCAGACAGTCTGAGCCGCAGAACATTAGACCGCAACGAATGGGAGCTAGATCCAGAGATTTTCAACAACATATGTCTCAAATGGGGAACCCCGGAGATAGATCTGATGGCCTCTGCAAGGAATCACAAACTACCGGTGTACTATTTCCTGTCCAAGGATCCCAAAGCTGCAGGAAGGGATGCTCTTTCAGTACCCTGGAACTTTCACCTGGCATATGTGTTTCCTCACTTTCCCCTAATCCCCAAAGTTTTGAGGAAGATCCGTTCAGACAAGAGCAAGATTATAGTAATAGCCCCAGCATGGCCTCGCAGAGCTTGGTTTTCGGACCTAGTTCAGCTTTCCATTCGACCACCCTGGAATCTTCCTGTTTCGGAGAATCTTCTATCTCAGGGCAAAATTCTTCATCCCAGTCCTTCAGAGCTGTGTGCGTGGTTTCTGAAAGGGATATGATGTTAAAAATGGGGCTTTCTGTTCCAGTAATTGAAACACTGCTACTCAGCAGAAAGGCTTCTACTTCTGCCATATACTGTAGGACCTGGAATAAATTTCAGATATGGTGCCAAGACAAAGGCAAGAAGGGGGCAACACCTCATATTCCAACTATTCTTGATTTTTTGGTAGAAGGCCTCAAAAAAGGCCTTGCTCCTAGTACCCTTAAGGTTCAGGTCTCGGCGTTTCTCATAAGAAGATTTTTTTAAGGCGGCTTTAAATATAAAACCTAGAGTCAAATTTTTTTTCCTAAATGGGACCTTAAATTGGTGTTGAAAGGTCTATGTCAGCATCCATTCGAACCGCTGGCAGAAATTTCCATCAAATTGCTATCTTGGAAGACAGCTCTTCTCATTGCCCTTTCCTCAGCCAGGATGATAAGTGAAATTCAGGCCCTTAACTGCAGAGAACCTTACTTGATAATCAAAGAGGAAAGTATTCAGTTGCACCTGGACCCAACCTTTAGGCCTAAGGTTTTTTCTAATTTTCACAAGGATCAGGAGATCTTTTTACCGTCCTTAAAACACGAGCAACCCAGAAGACAGCCTGCTTACTTTTGTAGATGTCAAGAGATGCGTCTTAACTTACCTAGAAAGGACCGAGTCATTCAGACAAAGTGATTCCTTGTTAGTCTCTTACTTTGGGGAAAGGAAAGGTAAAAAAGCTTCAAAAGCCACTATAGCCAGATGGATGAAATTGGCTATTTTTTCAGCCTATGAATTGGCCAATATACCTGTTCCTTCTTTAGTAAATGCACATTCTACTAGATCTGTGTCTACCTCCTGAGCAGAAAAGGCAGGGGTATCTCCAGAGCAAATATGTCAGGCAGCAACCTGGGCCTTATTCAACATGTCTTCCATGAGAGGGAAGCGGCTTTTGGTCGTAGTGTCCTCAATAATGTTAATTAATAGTTCCCTCCCTTGTTTTTTCACTGCTACGTGATATCTCATATGTTATGGCTGCCTTTGGGGTGAGAAGGAAAGACTGAATTTATACTTACGTAAATTCCATTTCCTTGAACCCCAAAGGCAGCACACTCCCCCTGAATAAATCTATTGCATCTATGTGGTCTTTGTGGTTATTTACTACTAGTCGGACTTACACTGAAGGGGGCTTGGTTAGAGGAGGGCCTTTTAAGTTGGGACTGTCCTACCAGGGGAGGGACTACCTCTCATATGTTATGGCTGCCTTTGGGGTTCAAGGAAATGGAATTTACATAAGTATAAATTCAGTCTTTCCTGACATACATCATAGGTCACAGCTCATGAAAACATGAATATATATATATTCATGAACCAGGAGGAGTGGGAGGAGACATGGAAGGACAGCCAAGAAGATAGAACAAAAGGAGGAACGCAAGGCATGACAACTAGACAGACCAACAGATAGTATATCCTCTATCTAAACATGTATTAACAAAAATTGGGGGAAAGTACTTGCAATGGGCTTAAATTTCTGCCTTCATTCAAGATTTGATATATTTGAATTGGATGTCGATTTTAATCTTATTTCGGTCATTAAGATTAAAAGGAGGAGGTTCAAAAAATTGATTCTGTGAAAAAAAGGTTAGTTTATGTCTTCATACCTTTGGTTTGTATAAAAAAAAGTAATTTTGTACCACCCTCAACTAATCCAGGAGTGGAAACATTTATTAAAAGGTTACAGGAGGAGATTGAGAGGATGAATCCTACACCTAGGGATTTGTTGTCTCAATATCTGAATCTTGCTAAAAGTGAGAAATTGGCATTGAATAAAATTAAAGGGGATGAATTTATCACCATCAGGCACTCTGATAAAGAGGACGCAATGGTGGTGATAGACACGGAATATTATGAACACAGATTCTCAAGTGTATTGTACATTAGAAAAAAACAAGGGTCCTGTACCCGAAACATGTTGTGTGGGAGAAAATAAAACAAGCCAATTTTGCAGCATATACTGCCTTTACCCGGTTCCTTCCTCCTTCTTTACTATTTGGATGCATTAAGGACTAAGGAACACATTGCCACAGTGTGTGCAAGGTACAGCTTTTTGCTGTTGTTTGTATGTATATATTTTTTTATATAGGGCCACTTGGGGATGCAGCTCTGTACAATATAGAATACAAAAAGTCTTACAAGGGAGAGATATTAAATGAATACATAAATAAATATGTGCATCATGAAATACAGTATACAAGTGCTTAAAACATTTAACATGAGGAAAGAGGTCCCTGCCCCATAGAGCTTACAATCTACTTACTGTAGGTGGGTAACATACAGATACATAGGAAAGGGTGAAAGTGCTAAAGTAATAACTGGCGCAGTGTCAACAGTCCAATGCTGTGCTGTACTCAGACAGATAGGATGAGAGGTTAAATTTAAACTTGTTTATTGAGGTTTTTTAACAAAGATAGAGGGGAAAAAAATTCCAAAGGATGGGAGCCACAAGAGAAAAAAGTTTAAGGTGAAAGGAGGCAGTGTGAGTGGTCTTTAAAAGAGATGGTTCTATTATGAGCAGAGGGTGTGGGCAGTGACATAATTATGGCTACCTTTGATGTATGTATGTATAATTTAATTTATAAAACGCCACTTGGGTACGCAGCGCAGTACATTATAAAATATAGAGTATACAAACAAGGGATAAATGCAAGCCATTATATAGATAGATAAAAATTAAATTAAGTTAAATACAATTTCATACATCGGTTAAGAAAGCATAAATATATAAATTATGTATGAATGGATATAAGTGCAACAAACCTCGACACATTAGGAATGAGATCCCTGCCCGGAAGAGCTTACAATCTAAGTGGGGGACAACATACAGGTACAAGTGAGGGGATGGGTACAAAGTGCTTAAAAGGGCCAACAATCATTAGTTATGCTGATGCTCAGAAAGGTAGGATAACAGTCTATATTTGAAAGCATTAATGGATGTCACCAGGTGAAGCGAGAGAGGGAGAGAGTTCCACAGGTAGGGAGCAGCAAGAGAGAATGGTTTAAGGCAGGAGGCAGCAGTGTTAGTTGGGGGTCTGTGGAGAAGATTTCCTTGCGAGGAACGGAGGGCACGACCTGGAACATAAGGGACCAAGAGAGAAGATAAGTAGGTAGGTGCAGTAGAGCGAAGAGATTTAAAGGTTAAAAGAAGGGTATTGATTATGATTCTTTGTTTGATGGGAAGCCACTCTATGGACTGAAGTATCGGGGTTGCGGGTTCTCTTTTGGAGGAGAGCGAGATGATCCGAGCTGCCGAGTTTAAGATATACTAGGGAGGAGAGATATTCGAGGCCGGGAGTCCAAGTAGTAGAATGTTACAGTAGTCAAGACAGGAGATTATAAGGGCATGGATGAGCATTTTAGTAGTGGAGAAAGAGAGAAAAGGGTGGATCTTGGTAATATTGCGAAGGAGAAAACGACAGGTCCTAGCGACATTGTTAATGTGATGATGGAAGGAAAGAGAGGAGTCAAAGATCACTCCAAGGCAGCATGCAGATTCAACTGGGTAATGACCATATTGTCAATAGAGATGGAGAATGGTGGGCTAGGTCCCAGTTTAGGGGGGGAAATGATTAATTCCGTTTTGGATAGATTGAGTTTAAGGCGACAGAGCGCCATCCAGGAAGAGATAGAGAGCAGACATTTAGAGATTTGGGATTGAACTTCAGGGGTTAGCGCAGGGGTGGACATGTAAATTTAGGTATCATCAGCATATAAACTTAAAACTGTAAGAACTTATTATTTTTCCCAGAGAGATAGTGTAGAGGGAGAACAGCAAGGGTCCTAAAACCGAGCCCTGAGGGACCCCCACACTAAGCGGAACAGGAAAGGAAGTCTTATTAGCAAAAGAGACAGTGAAAGATCTGTTAGAGAGATAAGAAGACAACCACGCTACAGCTTGATTTTGGATGCCCAGAGCATATAGAATATGCATAAGAAGAGAGTGGTCCACAGTATCAAAGGCAGCCAATTGGTCAAGGAGGATGAGGACCGAGAACTGTCCTTTGGCTTTGGCATCTTGTAGGTCATTTGAGACTTTGCAGAGGGCCATTTTAGTTGAATGACCCGGTCGGAATCCCGATTGCAACGGGTCCAATAAGTTATTAGCATGGAGGTATTTAGTAATGCGTGTAGAGACAAGAGGTTCAAGGAGTTTTGAAGTAACATCTTTATATACCTCGATCACCCATATGTAGGCTATTGATGCAATAGGGATGTTATTAACCAATACAAATAATACTGAACATAGAAAACATTTTTTGTTGAATTGTTAACCATTATCTTAACAAAGACATAAAATATAAGAATTGTGGAAGCACTCCAATAAGGCTAATTTACAACTACATTTAGCGGAAGTGCTACTGATCTGGTCAAACATTTATACAAACATAGAAAAGATAATCAATGCACATTGCTAGGCCCCATACAATATCAAATTATCTGCACACTGGCATACATTATAAACATAGAAAAGAGAATCAATGCACATTCCTGGGCCCCATACAATATCATATTATCCGCACACTGGCATACTTTATAAACAAAGGGATTTTTGTATACATTACTGTGATCACATGAATAAAAAGCCTTCCAACCATGTCAAAGTAACCCCAGTCTGGAAGGTCCTAGCTTCTAACCTTTTTACATTTCTTTTAATTCAATTAAGATTAGCAAAGTTAAGAATGAGAAATGCAAAAGCTTGCTATCCTATTTGTTCATACATGAGGGGTAGGACTTCAGATACAATGGTAGCAGGTACACAACCAAAAAAAATCAGTTGTCTAAATTCCAAACATGGCTACCTGAAAAGAAAAAAGAATGCTTAAATGTTATAAATGTGTACAATGCCCTTAAGTAATAGTTGGAGATCAATTTATAAATCCTAACACAGGGGAAAGGACTGATCAGGTGGTCAAATAATTGTGACACTAGTTATGTGTTACAATTATTATGCTGTTTATAGTCTCACTTGCCTCTGTGGGTTACTTTACATAGAGACAACACAAAAGATATAACCACATATCCCCCAGCATAAGTCATCTATTTCATTAAAACACTTCCGGTTCATGGTGGTGGAGTTTGTGCCCATCCCAAAAGGGGCAGGGACCAACAACCTTAAGCTTAAACAAAAAGAGGTCAGATGGACGAAGCACCTGATGACGCTTGCTCCATCTGGCCTAAATCTAGATTATGATCTATATAATTTTTGTGATAATTTACATTGTGGAGTGATAGTCTGTATATATATAAAAGTGGGCTAGTTAAAGGAAAGTTTTCTGCTGTCTACAGGGTAAAATATGTCACTTACTGAATAATTATGTAAAAGATATGTTTTCTGCTGATTGCAGGGCTAACTAAATATGTAATTTCCTGTTCCAGTGTATATAAACCCATTGTATATTATGTGTGTGTGTGTGTGTGTGTGTGTGTGTGCGTGTGTGTATTTCCACCAGTAAAACTACATTTTGCATATGGCACTAATTGCCCCCCAAAAAACCTTGACCTCACAAGGCCTAAAATTGGCTCCTAAATTTACTTACCAGACCTCCTTCCCTTGGCTGCCTTCTGCCTGTCTTCCAAGCCTTTTCCATGCATGAAAGCAAAAGAGGGGCCAACCATCAGCCACATCTGTGCTTGTCTGAGACAACGCATCTCAGCCAAGCACAGATGCTAAGGCCAGTCTGACAGAGCAGAAGGAAGCCAAGGGTACAAGGGCAGGTAAGTATATTTAGGAGCAAATTTTAAAACTTTGGACCTTGCAAGGTCGCAGTTTTAGGGGGCATGTCAGCCATATACAAAATTTAGATTTGGGAGTGGACATACCCTTTAAAGGGAACTGTGGTCTCCATACAAGTGGCCTTTATTAAAAAAGGGCACATTCCTAACTTTAAAATGACTCCAAGATCATGCCTCTGCCTTCAGCCTGTTTTCTTTCCAAATGGTGTCCAAGGTAGTTATTCTTTAAAACAGTGCACCGTTTGACTTATTAAATACTTTCTGTCTTGTTTCCCAGTGTTCCAGTATCGCACAGTGTGGTCACTGACCATTACGTTCTTTACACATGCTCAGTCCTAAGATACTGCAGGAAGTTGTTACAGTTGGTCACACCCACTAGTAGCCTCTAGCCAATCCTTTTACAGGACAGAATAGGCAAGGGAGCATGTGACTGAGATGAGGGGTGTGACCAGTCTTTGTACATACACACAGTTATTTCATCCATTTCTTCAAGTAGTTATATTTGCTTTAAAGCTATTAACTGTATTGCTATTTTACAGTTTATTGGTATTTTTAGAGGGATATATTCAGATTCTTGAGTGTAAACATGTGGGTTTTGTTCTCCTTTAAACCAAATGAACAAACAGGAAAGTTATTATTTAAACATAATCAAAAACTAATTAAAATGTGTGCAAATTGACCATGATGTCCACTTGAATGATCGTTAGTTTCCTGAGCCTGCAGGACTGTGTCCAACAAGCGGCATTACAAACCCTATTTGATACACATATTTACTGGGTGCCTTCCTTAGCTTGAAAACTATCCATGATTCTGCAAGACATAATGGACACAGAGAAAGAAAGCAGTAGATAATCCTGTCATGTTTCACTGATTTTAAGTGTCTCTTTGACAGGTGCCAGTCTGACTCAGTTTCTGAATTTACTGTTTGAAAAACTTTAAAAGTCTTGAAAGCCTTAAAGCATCTCAAAATGTTTCTTTTACTTAAAGGGGTGGTGACAATACAATCTTACTTATTTATTTGTATATGTTTTATTGGTAGCAGTCTTTAGCTTTCTTGGAATAGTGCTTAAGATACCTTAGTTTCTATGAGCTTCCTTATCATCAACTCAATAAGAAACATCTAGGAAAAAAGGAATGAACAAGTAAATATGCCGCCCCTGTGCTAGACTTTCCATTTGAAATGCCACTGTACTGTGTTATTACGAAATGTGCAATTTTAAACAGGATTTGTCCCCCTCCCGGTGGAGTGTTGTTGGATGTTTTAAACTTATATAGAACATTATATAGAAACCTATTCCCACCCACATTATTTGCTTCTGTTCTTAAGGTTCCTGGTATTTGATCCACTGCAAAAAAACAGGAAAGATCAGCTTGGTCAGTGCAAAATGAATATAATTAAGTGATGTTGGAGTTGAAGAGGCTTCATTTTAGATTTGCAAAAATTACCACTTTCCTACACCTCATCTCATAATTAATTTAATATTTGTAATTTTTCCCCCTTTGGTACAATTTGTTATTTTTTAATCATTCTGTTTTTCCATGGTCAGGTCCAGACCAGTGTTGTACTCCTGGGGAATCCAGAAACAGTTTAGTAAAACTGGGGCCCACCAACCACTGCCTCAAGTCTAAAGTTACAAATTAATCAAAGAATAAAGGTTATTTGCACTACTTGCTCTTGGTCATGTAACATACAGTCTTGTCCAGTGAGTACAGCTATATCAGTTATACACATTGCCCCACTGCAGACCAGTACACCAAATGCTAGCTCTGAATCCTGACCTTCCATGTTCTTCTCAAGTCTGAGAGGAAGAACATGTTTCCCCAAAGCAAACAAAAGACATTGCTAAGAACCCTGCCCTTTTATATGTCGATTACAAAGAACTGGTTGTGCATAATAGATTCTAATTTCACAGAGGAAGATTTTGTTTTCATGATGTTAGGTTTTTTTTTCCGTGAAAACCATGACAGTAATTTACATAAATGTTCCCCCTTTTTCTGCGATTCTTACATGTGAATAAAACTGTGTTGGTGATTATGGGAAAAGCTACAAGTGTTTATTACTCTTCTGCTTATTATGCATAAGGGGGCAGATTAGACTTGCTTTTATTCACAGCTGCCTGTGTTTTAATCAGGCTGTCATTGCAGCTATCAGTCAAGCATAATGTACCACAAACTCATATCCCTATGAATAATACAAGCATCATACAGTACTAACTTTGGGAATATACGTTCGGTTTAACATACAGAAAGTCAATTTATTGCACAGACCATCTAAATAGTAGCGTATCTCCCCTCTAACCATGTCTCTCAACTGCTCCAATGTCTTGTGCACAGCTGCTGATTTTCTCAGCCAACCATCCTACCCCACAATTCCTTTTCAATCTTCTCCAGCTCTCAATATCCAGTCATTGCACACAACTCCGTGTTTTACGTTGCCAGTGACATTTACTTACCGAAGTCCTATAGACACTTATTGACTTGTTGGCCTTAAGCATTGTCAATCCTCTGCAACCAATATTTCTGAATTGTGTGTTGTCTTACATTACAATACAATATAAAAGAGATACACTATCATGCAACTTCCAGTCATTAATGTTACAATGTGCCTGTAGAACGCTTGAATGTAATTAAAGTAAAAGAGGAGAACAGATACTAGCACCCTTCAACTGTATGTATGCATATATTGTATGCATATGTTTATTTATATAGCGCTGTACAATATAGAATACAAAGGGGGGCAAAAATTATATATATATATATATATATATATATATATATATATACTAGCAAAAGTGTGCCCGTTGGTGCACAGTGGGTTTTTTATGTGTTAATTTTATATAGTTTAATTTGCTGGAGTGTTACATATTACATAACATACATATATTTATTAAAATATATTAATATATAATAAGTGTAAGCTACCCGCCACTTACAAGGCCCTCCATATTAGGGTTGTCCTATCTAAGAATGACATATTTTAAGTAATAATGCTGTTATTTTTGTAGTGTAATTATTATGTTTAAGATATGTTTTTACCTAATGATAACTTTCCGCGGCACTTGGAGCCTTTCCCGGTAGTTCCGTCTTCCAGGGGTAGTTTGCGACTGGTTGCTGCTGAAAACCAGGCTCCCAGGACCCGCCGCGAGTGTTGGGAGGCTCCGCGGGACTTACTGCGGCACTTGGAGCTCTTCCTGGTAGTTCCAACTTCCAGGGGGTATTTGCGGTTGTACGCGGACGAAAACCAGGCTCCCAGGCCCCGCTGCGAGTGTTGGGAGGCTCCGCGGCACTTAAAGCCTTTCCCGGTAGTCCTGTCTTCCAGGGGGTGTTTGCGGTTGTTCGCGGCCAAAAACCAGGCTCCCAGGCCCTGCCGCGAGTGTTGGGAGGCTCCCTCCTCCAGCTAATCCCCAGGGCTCTCAAGCAGGAACAGGCAGCGTCTCAATACCTAGCAACAGCAGGGATCTCCCACCATTTCTATAGGCAATGCCTTCTCTCCCAGTTAAATGGAACACTATTGGCTTTTATCTGGATTACAACCAATGTGGAAGGGCTTTGTTAGATGCTGTACTTTACACACATGCGGCAGTAAGGAGGAACCTGGTGCTTGTTTAATATGGGGTATTCCTATTGGCTGCTAGAATACAGTCGGCCACTATTACAGTAATGGGACAATTTATAATAATTGTACTAACCTGGAAGCTGATCATTGTGAGCACTGCTGCTAACAGAATAGGAGAAAGAGACAGAGAAATTGACAGAGAGAGACAGACAGAAAGAGAGAGACAGACAGAGAGACAGAAGGAGAGACAGAGAGAGAGACAGACAGAGATAGAGGGAGAGACAGAGACAAACAGAGAGAGACAGACAGAGAGAGAGAGACAGACAGTGTCGTTTGGCCACGCCCAACCGCTTCCACTACACATTGCATCAGGATGTGAAGCACTCTCCCACAATGCAATACAGCTGGATATCATCTACACTTACTGGGAAAGCAAACTTTGTTTTGATTGGCCATTAACTCGCACATGCTCAGTAAGTCTCTCCCACA